>JACXVL010000637.1:0-30503 GCA_014898675.1 Athelia sp. TMB
CCAGCGCGAAGCTGTCTTCCAAGTCTCCGCGTCCTTCGCGATCATTTCAATCTTGCTATAGAGACTCGGTTGATGAGCACAACGCCAGATAGCCATTTGAATACGTCGCCGCTTACGATATAAGAGTATAGAGCCTCTTTCCGGTCGGGGAGCTAGCAGGAATCGGCACATTCAATCGGTTACGCTCCTCCGCGATGGCTTTTAGAAAGCCCAAGATGCGCTCGACGAGGTGCTCGCAGCCCTCCTTGTTCGTCTTGATCTGATCAACAATCTCAAATAGCCGAGTGGTTACACCTAAGACCTGTGACAGAGGTCCAGCGTTGGGTATCAGTTCTGACACCTCCTTGAAGAGCGACAGGATTAAAGAGGATCCGCTGATGAGGTGGTCTTGCACGCTCATGTGCGGGAGATCGGTTCGAGGATCGGCCATTTGAAAGGGATAAGCTGCGTTGGAAGTCGCCAATATCGCTTGTAGTGCGGGATGTGATGATCGTAGTGCAGATGTAAGAACAAGTTGCGCAGCCCACCAGCACTGAGCATAGAGTTCAGATGAATTTCACACGGCTGCATTTGGATCATCACGGCAACTACAGTCGAGTCCGGGCGCACAGAGCAAGTACGGATCCTGAAATTCAGTGAAAGACCCTGACAGAGCAGGCCAGAGCAGATCGCACGAATTTGAACAAAGGGTCAAGGCGGCGCCTATGTCAGTCAGATGTCAGTGCGTGATAGCTGCCCCGTTTAGTCCCGGATCTTTCCCGAATTCCTCCTGGCACTGCCGCGAGTTGGGGTTTTTCCGCCCCCGAAACCTTAACGCAATGGGCAATGCCATTTCGCGTTTAGCGCATTTCAATTCATTCGCAATGCTTCTACGGCGCGCTAGCAAGCGCCCCATCCACTGAGCCCGCCCGCCCACCCGCCCGTCACAGCACTAAGTCTTTTCAGCAGAATTTAACACAAGTCTTTGGGTGATTCTAAGTGACAGAATGCTTTCATTGAGACAGACTTGGAGATTAAAGGGTAGAAATGTGATTTTATTGTGATTGAGTATTACAGCAAGTAATAAGTATTAAAGCAAGCATAAGTGCTAAGTGACGGGCTGAGGCAGTATGCAGAGTAGAGAAAGGAGATGTACATGAAGGGGATAATGGCTGGGAAGACACTGGGAAAGGGAAAGGGCGCGGGGAAGCGCTTTGACAGAGGAAGGGCATGCATGTGCATGTAGTGCCAACCCACATGCAAGTACCTACAACGAGGGTAATAGGATAGGGTCAGCTTCAAGAGCAGAGACTTGTGCAGCTTACCCTTCAGTTGGAACAGACAGTTACAAGCGCGTCCCCATGGCATGTAAACATGGCAGAGCAGAGGGTCCTGCAGAACAACTAGCGGGTGAAAAATTGAACAGGAAGTGTCATTGGGACACCAGAGGCAGCTCCAAGGCAATATATCGAGATGGGGAGCAGAGTGGACGAAATGGACGAGGGACAGCGCGACGGCGGGGACGACATAGTGGTTGAGAGAGACGTGAGTAAAGGAAAGTGACAGCGCCGCCCTCCCGACGCGTTACGTTCATTACGTTTTCTTGGCGTTTCTAGCGCCGACGATCCTACCTAACGCTGAAAGGCATTGCCTATCGCGTTAAGGTTTCGGGGGCGGAAAGGCAAAAACTACTGCCGCGTGCCCCCGCCTGCCCCTGTCTGACTTTCTGGCACTGCGACAGTAGTCCCAGAGCCTCTGGTTTCTCGCTCTTGAACGTCACTCAAGCTGGTACCCAGCTCCTCGATCCCAATGCTTGGACAGCCGCTTCCTCCTTCCCAACGCCCATCACCGCAGCTGGCGTTTACCTTCTCAGCACAAATGGAAGTCAGGCAGGCAGGAGTAAGATTATTCATATAATCAAGCGCGGCATGTTGCGCCGGTGTCCCAGTGCCATCCCGGCGGACACATGAGTAGGCCTACGGTCTGGGCCCGATGTGAAGTTGCGAATGGGAGATGTGGAGTGTGGTCTGGGCAAGATGGATCTGGTTTTCCCTGGAGCCACATCCGCTGCCCCTTTCACCTCCGGCGCCGCTTATGGTGTTATGCTTCATCTATTAAGAGAAGCCAGACAGGAGGAAGGCGGGGCGCGGAGAGATTGGGGCTGAGAACAATGATGGGAAGATGCGGCAGAGAAGGAGACTGCGTTCGTCCTCTGGCGAAGACCGTTGTCTAGCTGAGCAGGTAGTGCTCACTTCCCTGTTTTCTCGTCAACGAAACTAACACTACTTCCTTTTAGTCGCAAAGAGAGGCGGTGAGGTTAATTAACCTCTATGACTGGACATGGGCCTTGCGCAATGCGCGCGAGTCACACGCACCCGTACTTAAAATCCCTGATAACCTCGCCGGCGCGAACAGCAAACGCCTTTTCTGGGAACCGATTTCCACCACCACCGTTGCTCCTTTCATCTCTTGGAACGACAGCATCCCAGCCTCGCCGCGATTATGTCGCCGTCTATGAGGCTCACCACATCACGTACAACCCTCGCGATCGGCGCCAACTTTCCTTCGACGCATGCTGAGCTACTCCAGAATGGTGCAGTTCAGTGTTGAGCTCTCTGCCTGGCCTTCGCTGCGGACAACGAGATGTAGCGTATCCCCGGCTCAAGGCCCCTGCACGCTGCTCCCTATGTCGATGTCAATACCGGCTTAGAGTCCCTAAAACGGCCTCTAGCAACCTCGGTGTACTATTCCAGCACTCCTTCAAGTGAAAACAGAACTTCCTCGGATACGGCGCCAGCGCTCCGCAGAGATGATGGACAGCGACCCGCACGCCACGTCGTCCATAGTGTCTGGCTCCTCTCGGACAGGGCTTTTCCATGCGCCACGGCAGGTCACTCCTCTATACGCGCTCGAATAGCATACAGATGGAGCGTAGACCAAATGAATGGGAGCACGGAGGGCGGCAGAAGGGCGGCGCAAGTAGGGAATGTATGCGATGCTGCGGACACTTATTCGCGTTCCAGAGAGGAATCTTCGTGGTGTATTCGGGAGTTCGTTGTGTCGGGGGACGACCTCGAGCATACGCAGTAGGGACCGATCGTGATCAGGAGAAGGAGGGGAGGAAATGGAAAAGAAGAGGGATGGAGAAACATGCGGCGGGCAGCGCAGACACATCAACAGAAGGACACGGGATCATCTTTCTGCCTCCTTTTGCTTTGGCCCAGCTTCAAGTCACCTATGCAAAAGGAAACGTCTGCACACCGGCACGCCTTCATGCTATCTCTACTTGCGCATCTTTGCCATTGGCACCGCATCATCGAGTCAACGCTACCCAGCATATGACAAGACGGACGCATAGTATTCAGATTGAAGTCTTTGAGGCTGCCTTGCCGGAAACTATCCATGTACCTTGACCATCGCATAAGATAGCCAACTATCTGCAGAGCACGAAATGCCAATATCTGCACTGAGCCCTTTGCATCTCGGTTCAAGTCTGAAGGGCACTGCAGCTGAGGTCGTTCGTTACTGGCGAAATCATCCGGCACCGCTTCCCATAAAGTATGTTCGCCTAACCATGTTCATTCAAACCTAAAGATATCCAAGCTGATGCTGTGATTTTTACCTAGATACTTCTCGGCCATCTTGGCTCTCTTCTTTTCCCAGCGTATTCCAGTTCATAACACTTCACTTCAAGTATACCACGCGCCCAATGTCATGAAACTGTTTTCTCTGCTACAGCCATGTTTGTGGACGCTAGGGAGCAATGGTTACACGAGCTTTATCTTGCCATTTCCTCCCATTCCAGTGCGATCACCATATATAGCGTGCTGGTGCTGCAGGCCCTACATACAGCCATTCATCGTTACCTCCCTAGTCTCAGAGTGTTCTCAGGTACCATGTTATTACTTTGCAGAGTAGTGTCATGCAAACCATAGCCCACCTTCCTTCATGACCTGTAGCAAACTTGGATACGAACCTGCATGATGATTTCGAACTTGTTCCTCATCACATGCATCACAAGTGCTACAGACTATAGACCTGCTTGTTATATGCCCATGTATAGCTTGTATATATCCGATTTACACCTTACAACATCCACTTCACATACGAGAACAAGCCTGGCACTGGCTTTCCCGCCGCATGCAATCGCTCCATATCCGTGACGATATTCACGTCGCCGATGCCAAATATCTCAATGGCCGTCGCACTCCCCGCCCGCTTCAGCGGTATCCCCAGCTTGAAGACCGATACATGCGCGCAGCCCGCGGCGGGCGGCGTACCGCCGAGGCGCAGGTCCAGCCAGGCGATCGCGGTGCCTCCCAGCGCCAGCGCCGTGCCCAGGTGGCCTGTGCCGCCCGTCTCCGTGACGAACTCGACGCTAGCACCGTTAGCGCACCACGCGTTGGCGGCAGCCTGGGCCGACGCGTATGGGATGACTTCGTCGTATTTTCCGTGGAACATATATATCTGTGAGGCGTGAGTGTGTGGTTGAGCCGGTGGTGGGCGCGCTTACTGCGGCTGTGGGCGTCTCGGCTTTGTTGAGCCCCATCGTGCCATTGAGGAGCACGGAGACAACTGCGGGGTCGTAGAGAAGACGATTCCCCAACGTCTGGCTGGTAGAGGCCATTTAAGAATCAGCGAGAAACTTGCTGTGAAATGAATGCTCACTATTTTGTCGTTTCGAAGTTTGCGAGCAGGAAGCTCGTGAGGTCGGATCCACTGCATTGCGTTCTCGCCTTGGCAATGGCAGCGGCGCCGGCGGCGGTCGAAATCTGAGCGAACCGCTCCTGGGCAGCTGTATACCCTGCCATCTGTCCAGCAAGGCCTGAAATGGCATATCCAGCGAAGATGGTTCCTGAAAAATATCTAGCTTCGTAAAATAGAGCATGCTTGAGCAGGCGTACCTTCAACATTCTGCAGTGTAGATGTTACATTGGCTGGGGTCCCGCCAAACGCCCAGCCCTTGATGTTCAGCTCCGGTGCATAGGTCGGCTGCAGCGATGCAGCCCAGCCTACCAGCCGTCAATTCAGCCAGTGCAGCGCGCAAGCTAGCCATAACACACACCTGTCGCGATGGCGCCTCCACTGTATCCGTAGCCTCCCAGCGCGGCCGTTTTGCTCAGACCCGCAGGGGCATAGTTCAGCGCCGCGCGGAGCCCGTCAAGCAGCCCCATGCCCTCCTGGCGCCCCGCCGAGAACGCCGAGTTGGGCCCCTCGTAGTCGGGCACCACAACCGTCGCGCCCGTGGCCAGTATCGCAGACGTGTCCGGGCCGAGCGTGCTGCTGCTGCTGGTCGTGCCGGTGTAGTACAGATACGAGTCCGCGCAGGTCGTGTTCACCGAGTCCTCGGGGCCGGCGTACGCCACGAGCTTAGCGCCGGTGGACTTGGGGCCCGTGAGGATGGTCGCGACTGTCGCGGTCGCGGTGCCGTTGATAAGCGTGGTGCGGTATAGCACCTGCACGGCGGTGACGCCGGAGAGGCCGGAGGACACGCGGCGGTTGCTGAAGACGGTGCCAGGTGCGGCTGATTCGAAGCCGGCAGGAGGTTTGTAGAAGGGATCGTTGTCTGGAATGGGAACAGCGGCCCCTAGGACGGCACCGATGAAGAGGCAGATGAAGAGGTAGTGGTGCATTTTGGTGGAGCGAGCATACAGTCGTGAAGCCTTTTATGTCGTCTGTGGGGCTTGTACAATTGTTAAACTGGTATGTTGAATTCTTATCTTTCTGCCGAGTGCTGCGTGCGTGGAAGAAATCTAAATTGATTTATTTCGCGATATTAGAGCACTGGACCGTTCCAGTGACACCGTAACCAGATGAGAGACGACGAGTTGCGGGCTGATAGGGCCTGTGTGCCATTTAGTAAAATAAGAAGCGATAAATGATCAAAACTTTCAATGAAGTTCAACTCATTTTTATACCTATTTTGACGTGTCGTCAGACGTTGCCCCTGGCAGGCTGGAGACGAAACTTGACGATAGAAGCCCAACTGTTATAATTGCGGCAGATCCTATTCAAAGCGCATAATCATCATCTTATAAACAGAGAGCCGGCCGAAAGTCTCGCAGAGAATTGACAGAATTTAAAAGCCTCTGCTGACAGGTTGAGTGAAACAGGCGGCATTGGATGGCACAATGACACGCAGTATTAGGGTAAGCGGTCCCTCAGAGAGTCGTGAAAACCTTGGATGGAGACGTTCAGGACGAAAATTCAAAGCTTGGTCAAGTCAAGTGAGATTTTAGTGAACATGTGGAGGAGGAAGCGTTGAAGAAGAGGGAGCCACACCGGCACCGATGCTCCGTAAAAAGTGAAACAGGTAGACGTCTTGAAGCACGTCAGAGGGTGCCGAAGTTTGTTGTGGTTTGTTTACTAATAAGGACTTGGACGGACCTGCCGGTCCGGATGCTCGGTACATCTCTTTTCTCTTTCACCAGCTTTCACCACGAGTGATCAGAAGACCATCTGCATCTCCCAGCATCTCATCGGTTGTTAAGACCCGAGTTCTTCTTCTTTCAGCTTAAGGCGTGCTTGCTGGACGAATGCGAGTGCCAAATCATCTTACGCGAATCCACCATGTTATCCATCTGATATTAGTGTTCCACAGTTCAACATTTAACCCTGCTGACTCGGTGCTTCCTTTAGAGACCCCAGTCTGCTCTTGAATAACTTGAAAGCATCGCTATACTGGGGCGAGATTGATTCCACAATGCAGGAACGCCCTTTCCCCCACGATGCTGCACCTTTTGACTGTCCAGTTCCTCACAAGTGCTGCCCCGGTGGCTGCTGTGCTTAACCTAAGCAACGACTTTGTCTGCAAAGCACACACTGGATTTGATTCCTCCGTTCCGGGAATTCCACTCAAGGGCCGCTCGATACCCTCTGGCATCGCAGACGTCAACGCCGCAAATACTCTGTCGCTCCATGTATCCCAACGGCTCTGTGGCCACAATGTGGTCAGCATTTTCTATGGGCCGAGCACTTCTGGGTCTAAACTCTTCGCGTATGCAGAGTCTGAAGCCTTTAGATTAGGCCAACACCATCCGCAATCCTTCGTATCTGTTTTCTACAAACACAAGCGGTCATAGTATGACCGGTCGCCGGCATTGCCAACATCTTACCCGCCCTTCCTGCCACATAAGCCCGCTGGAATGAGAATGCTACGCCCCCTGCCCTCCCGAATACAAAAATCCCTGACGCAATGAAACCCCGCTGGCATTTTGGACCTCCTGCTTGCTAACGTCGAAACGACTCTATAGTGCGTTCTCTTTCGCATATACCGTCTTGTATATCTCATACATGCTTTTTACTCCGAATCCTGGTTCCTTGCTGCTGTATGATCCTAACTTTTCTGCAGTTTTCGGGGGCACGATAATGAGGTTGTACGCCGACGAAACCCTAATCGCTCCAGTAAATCAGTCC
The DNA here is from genome assembly GCA_014898675.1 of Athelia sp. TMB. NCBI lineage: Eukaryota > Fungi > Basidiomycota > Agaricomycetes > Atheliales > Atheliaceae > Athelia > Athelia sp. TMB. The sequence continues at coordinate 7,396 of JACXVL010000637.1, forward strand.
CCCCCCATTCAAAAGCCACTGATGGAATATATTCGTGATAAAGATATAAGTGTTCCGTACTGGTGCTGACGTGATGGTATCTTACGCGCTCGCCCAGAAGACCGCGAATTTATGGTGCGCGAACGATGCCAGTGCCAAGTTTGCCATTGCTGCTTTTCTAGGCAAGAAGCGTCGATGGGAAACAAAAGCAAGAATTCAAGACGCACGAACTCCAGGCCACGCGCAGTCTACACAGCGTTATTTCCGTGCTCACCAGATGCCTGTGATGGATCTTGATTCTGAAAGCTAATCCGACTCGTAATGGCCTATTCATGTGGCCGATACTTACATCTGCCAGTAGCGAATATCACTGTCTATTTTCAGCCGCGTTGGGATGGAATGAAAATTGAGTGAGCGATGGGATTCAATCAGTTTAACTTAGACCGCATGTGAGCTATATTTACACGAATCTCGAACGATGTGCTCGGATAGAGCGAATCGTTGACAGCGTTGACAGGCGTTGACAGGACGACAGCTGACGATAGCTTGTTTTACGCGTGGACGCCAAGTGCACGCACGCCTCTCGATCAGCGCTAGCTTGTCTTCTTCACTTATGTTTAGCACACTCAATCTCCCTCTTCTTTCCTTGTTCTGTCCTCGCTGGTTCGATTTTCACGACCCCTTGATCCCTGCTAGACAACTCCTCCATACCACTCGCTAGACGACACTCATTTTGCTCAGGTTCCAGCAATGCGTTTCCAATCAGTTGTGGTTCTGGCCCTCGCAGCCCTCGTTTCTGCAAGGCACTCGTCCAAGCGATCATGGTACACCCGCGCAGGCGCGAACCACCATCGTGCCCTGCCGCACAGCGCCGCGAAGACCACATATGCTACTGCCATTGTCGACACCAACAGCACATCTCCTGGTGCCTCCGGCTGTGGCAGCAACAGCTCCTGGACACCCGACGAGACTGGGCACGTCAACGTCACTATGGGCGAGCGCTCGTTCCTCGTGCACGTCCCCGCGACGTACGATGCCTCACGCGCCCACCCGCTCGTGCTCTCCTTCCACGGGTTCAAGGCAAATGATGTCAAGCAAGAGGAGATCACCGGCTTTTCGGCGAAGGGCCTTACCATCAATGGGACGGGCTTGATCGCCGTCTACCCGAATGGCGCGTTTGGGCCAGGGAAGACAGGAGATGAGAGCATCAGGGCGTGGGAGGGGGCACCATACGCGGCGCCTGGAGTGGACGATATCACATTCGTACACGATATGGTCAATGCGTTGCAGGCGAATCTTTGTGTCGACGATAAGCGTATGTACGCCTCTGGCAAGTCCAATGTAGGTCTTTTTCTACTTCTTGGTGTGCGCCCATGCTGATGTCACCACCAGGGCGGTGGCTTCACCAACCTCCTCGCATGCACGGCATCCACCGCATCCATGTTCGCAGCTTTCGCACCAGTCTCGGCGGCGCTTTACCCGAATACTCTTGCCACATCTTCCAGCTGCGCACCTGGACGCGCTGTTCCCATTATGAACTTCCACGGGCTGAACGATACCATCATCCCCTTCAAGGGCCAGGCTGGTGACGCGAAGGGTGACTCTGCCTGTAAGTATCTCAGTTTTATCTTACCACGACTCTATTCTGATGCAGTATTGTGCAACAGATGCCACCCCCGACATTGACTCATGGCGCCAACTATGGGCGAGCCGCAACGCCGCCTTCTGCACCAATGGCACCACCTCCAACATCACCGTGAGTACCAAGGCCTCCATGGGCCCTGACGGGCGCATCGTCGCCCCCAAGACCAAGCTCGCCAAGAGCGTCTCCTTCCCGCACAAGGACACCACGCTCACCACGATGCTCCCCAACGCGTGCTCCGCCGCCGGCTCCACCTCCAGCGCGGCCAAGGCGTCAGCGGCGAAGGAAAAGACCGCCGCCGCGGTGCACGGGTTCTCGGTGCTCGACCTCGGGCACTCGTGGCCGAGCACGAAGGGCCTGGATGGGGGCGTTACGAGCTTCAACGCGACGACTGCGAATATCCTGCCTTTCTTTGAGTCGCAGGTGCTTGGATCATAGGTTTCGGCTCTCTCTTTTTTGCGACCAGGGTCCTTCATGCGTATTAATGATTTGTTGTACCACTGTTGATCCGCACTTATATTGTAATTACCTGTCGTGGCAGGGATGACACTTCATACATACTGCATACATTCGCATCCTAGACATGCACATTGCTGCGTTGACGCGCAGTTGCTTTCTATATAGATTTTGTACCTTTTTGACTCGAATTGACTTCGATTTCTCAGCGATTGTGTGCTGCTGAGATTGCAATTTAGTGTCTTTCCTTCAGTCCATACAGCAGCACAAGTGAACGCGAGCGAGTCGATAGGTGTCACTATTTTGTGACCTTCATAGTGCTTGTCCTCAAGAGTCAATATGGAAGGGCGAAAATATAGTAAATAACATTAAGCTCGATATGGGTATGCATTACAGAGCGAATCAACATGAAAAACTATTTGGTATGTCATCAAGCAGGGGGCTACGTTGCAGAATGGCTCGAATCACCGGATTCGCCGCCGCCTTAAAAGTCAGCGTCCATGGACGAGGCTCGGCAAGCTTCATGCAGCCAGCCTTCTTATATATCATCGCAAGTTGTTCCTCCTCTGGCCAAGGCACCTTGTGCGCAAGTTCTGGCTCCACGACCGTCACAGGCTCAGTCAGCTTGAGGATTCGGATTGCCATGTTGTCATACGTCATGCCATTGCTCGAAGTTGACTTGTGCGCCTCGAAACAGCACAGTGCTGACCCTGAAATGAGGAATAAGCACGAGACAAGGCGGATATATTTGAAACATACCAGCATACGGGTTTCTCCTCAGCGTCTCGGAAGTGGATTTGGGGGTGGCGAAAGGAGTATGCATACGATACTTGAAGTGATGGCTATTGGCGCAAAAAATAGCATCCAGTGTTGTACGTCGAAAGTCAACATTGAACGTCTGGCCAAGTGAATGGATCATTGGCAAGGCGCGCATTCCATTCTTTGTGTCTACATTGGTTGCAATAGCCGTCACAGCCTCCGCAATGAGACCATCGCGCAGCAGGAGCTCTCGTAGAGGATTTTGAGAGTCAATTGTGCTCAATCTAATACACCATGGGGTCAAATTGGGGTACAGCAAATCGGATCCTGATTTGAATGATGTCGGGGAGCTGGTCTCTGTGACGCGAAACCGAACCTGCCACGTTATCTCCGGCTGATCTGATGGCGCGTGAAAGTAGAAGAATCCACGAGTGGACTGGGGGAATGGACGTCGAACATTAGGGAAGCCCGACCGATGGTGATTCACGTAATGGAGATGGACGCGAGAGTCTCCCACCCGAAGTGTGGGATCCATGACCGCTCCAATATCTATGAAATCTGACGAGCGCAGTCGAGTGGCATCGAGAGTTTCAATTCTCATTTTGCTAATGCGCCACCAAGGTTTGAGGTCTGACTGAATTCTATGAGCAAAAGCCGGCACGAACCAGCATTTAGACTCACTAGACTATTGCTAAGCAAGCCATCTCGTAGCAGAATCTTTTCTAGGGCAGCTGTTGTACTTCCGGATCGTCGAAGCTTATTCAAATCTCTGGCCCATGGCTGCTGAGCGGGGTCCAATAGGTCAGTCCCTGATTCGAAGGCTTCGCTAGAGCTGTGGTCGGTGACACGAAACCGAAGCTGCCATGTGTTATTCGGCTGATTGTCCGGTGCATAGATGTATAGAAAGCCGCGAGCCGTGTCTGGGAAAGGGACTCGGTCCGACGTATAGGTTAGTGCAAACTTCGAGTCTGGAGTGCAGACGGTGACAGATTTGAATCCCGCAAAATTCAAGCGATCTGAAGGGAGCAGCTTGGAAGGGAGAAGGGACCGAAGGTCGTGCTTGATTCAACAGTGTATGTCAACAAAGGGACGTGACAGTGCTTCAAGCAGTCGGCGCGGCCACTTATTCGGTTTCGACGAGACCAGCTATTGAAGATTTTCGTGCCAAATGGTGGGTATCTTGCACTGCACAGCAATAGCATAGAAGAAAAGTGAAGAAACGAGGAGAGCTAGTTCCAAAATTCTCAGAGTAGGAGCGGGAATGCATGAGCGTCAAGTCTTCGATCAAACTGGCCCACGAGCCCCTGAACTTCCTCTTTCTGCAATGCAACCACAGACCACGCCTTCACACTTGATGATCGCCTCTTGTGATTCGAGAATGGGAGAATCGCTGCCCAGTTCTCTTCATCCCCTTTATACGTATGTAAAAGACCGTCCCCTCCGCGAGACTGCAGCATGCCATGCCGCCGCTACCTGAGTTATGCCATTCACATAAATGCACATATGCCTACTTATTATACAACATATTCACGTCCAGAAGCCAACTTGTATGTCTAGAGTAGTCGAATCTCAATACCAAGTTCAGGCCGCAAGGCAATGCAGAAAGGGTAAAACAGACTAGAGGACTGGAACGACACTGTCGACACGAAACAGTGCTCGATGCAAACGGTGTTGGTATCATGCACATGGATGATCCAGTGCACTTTCTATATTCAGTTGGGCCTGAGCCGCGACCTGGTACCTCTGAAGTTCACAATCTTCGAGCCCCAGACGTGAACCTTGGCGCTGGAGTCGTTGTTGCTGCAGCTGCTGCCGACGAGGTAGCACTTCCCGTATCTACAAAAGCCTCATCAGTCCACCTGACAGCTCAAAAGGACATAGATGCATTCATACGTGTGCTGCACATGGATGATTGCGCGGCAAGGGCGGACGAGTACGCGGCCGTCACCTGTGCGGGCGTCGTCCCCGGCGGCTGCGGGTTGTTGAAGCATCCATCTGAGATGCACTTGCTGTCGAATATCTCGACGTTACTATTTGAAGCGAGAGCGGTGCAGAAGCAGCTTGTGTCGTTTCTGTGCGCTCGATGAGTTCATTTAAAGCAAGATAGAGGGTAGTGAAAGTCGGACGCACGATGAGCAGCCCCCGTATTGCGTAGCTGAGCTTTCAAGGCAGGATTCGGCCCAACCTGCGGGATCAGAAGTGCAAGTAATGTTGGAACTTTGTGCGGAGATGACCAGTGCACAAGTCGACATGGCGAGAGCAAATGCGAAGACGTGCGCTGACAGGATCATGACTAGGTTGGTGGGCTGGTTTGAAGCGAAAGTGAAATCATGATGGAGCCGATTATATATCATTTTCAACAGGCAATGTGGCAGACCCACAGCATCTGTGCATTCCATCACGAATCAGTGGAGCGCTGTGCGCTCAGCGGGCAGCCACGCCGTCTTCCAGGTGTCGAGTTCCTGCATTCATCAAGTATGACTAAAAGCGTGAGATCAATGAGTGCGGTGAAGAAAGTAAACAAGACTCTAGCAGAAGTTGATGAAACGAGAAAGAAGTCTCTGGCACTGCCTCGAGAATCAAAACCCTTTGGCAGCAGTGCCACCTCTCTTGAACATGTGCCATTTCAGACGGAACCGCGTTGAATGGGATGTAGGCATGGACATTACAGTCACCCGACGGACTTGCACAGCTCTGAGCACGGCGAGTAAAGTCCATATGTTGGCATAGATTTTGCCTGGCACTGATAAACCAAGTACACTGTGCGACCGCGGAATGTTATCTCGTGGCCTGAGTACGCGTTCCCGACCTCCTCTTCACGCCCTCTGTTCATCATCTCTTATTCCTCATCCCATATTTGGAACCTTCCCCTCAACGCTTGAACCATAACATCATCTCCGATGAAAGACATTGGCCTTCTCGATTCGTTATACAGTTATTCGCTTTTCGAGCGTTTCGGTGTGACGACGCAAAATACCTGGGAGGTTGATGATAAGGAATTTAGGGAAGGTCGAAGGAAAGGATCCCGAAGTGATATGTGGCATCGCCTGGCGAGCGAAGTTGGACTGAGATGAACAGGCGCAACAAGTTGGGTAGTAGTTCGACCGCCTTCAGGATACTTGATAGATGGCCCCCTCCAGATGCATCCGTCCAGGTTGAGGATGAGCCAGAATGGGTATGGATTGGATAGACACGAAGAAGTCATACTGGATATCGTTGATGTGCAAGGAAAGAGATGCGATATTGTGCAAATAACCGTAGTGAAATCCCTTCCAACTTCGCATGCTGGTGCCGGCGACATGCATCTCCGCTGATCCTTGGTTCTGAGCCTTTCCCGCATCTGCCGCCATATTCTTGACATAAAACGCGGTGTCCATGTCACGATCATGTTTCATGTTTGAGTTCCAAAAGTTGGAATAGGTGTGAGAGATGTGGAACAAAACAAGAGCGAATGCGACAGCGAGTGGTTTCGTGACTGGCAGGAACGCCAAAAGATCGGATGTATCGACTCGCCGGGTCGGCCATCTGTAAATAGTATGTCTGATATAGATGTCTAAGCATTTGCCCGATACATTGGTGCAGGGATGACATACCCGAGGAGTTTTTCTTCTTCGCTTCAATGATGAGCGCTGAGCTCGTAGAATCGGTGGAAATCATTGGAAGCTAGCATGGGCATGCCTGTTTCTTCGCGAAAGGTCCATTTACCTTTGGCAGTATATATCAGCTTTTGCGTCGATAAGTTGGGAGATGAACAGATTAGCTCACCCCGAGGGTAACTTGTCATACTCGCTTGTTCGGTCATCTCCTCAGGCTGACTGATAACGCCAATTATATTGCATACTATATGCGGCATTCAGTTCAGGACTGTTACATTCTTCTTGAACTCTGAAGAAGCTCGAAGACGGGAGTTCGATGACGATAGGGGAAGAGCAAAGCCGGAGATTCCATGAGCAAGTAGTTTGCGACGAGGATATTGGTAAGGACCTGGAGTAGTTGGGCTCAAGCTGGGCCAGCGGCACCGTCGTTGACAAATCCGACTCGGACCCCCGACCCGACATAGCGCACCACGTGATCGGTTGCGGCAAAGCAATGTCAAAATAATTTTGATGCTCTCATTCGAACGCCGTGGAATCAGCCAAACAGGAAATGTTTTCAGTCTGCGAGCTTCCGGTGTGCTCTAAACCCGGTCCTCAGGCTCACACTCCCAGATATTGAAATACCACCTGTTGGCGCACGAAATAAATCCGCTCTTCCATCCTCATCTACTGCTAAACTTTCTAATTACCCACTTCCTTCGCACACTCTCATATATTCGTGCGACCCTGGATTAATCTGAACACGTTCATCGCTAGGCTCGCCACGCTCAGCTTTCTACAAAGTAAGCACCCGGGTCCCGAGGGTTGGCAGGACACAGACAACTAAATAATGGCTCAGTAAAATAGTGTGGTCAAGATATATTCTACACATCTACATAATCCAGCTACATACATACCACTATCTAAATCTACCCGATCCACAATTACCGTGGAACCTTTCCGTAAATTTCAAACCACGCTGGTACCACCTGACACCGCCACACCTCACCCAACCGACCCCCCATTCTCACTACACCACACCTCTCTTGTTTTATATTCCTCCCTCTGCGTACGTTCCCATATCCACCATAAATATCTACCAAAATCCATCAACTTGTTCAGGACAAGGGCTCAATGGCTAGCGAGAGCCAGGATTTGTTCACCATCAGCCAACGGGACCCACCTGAATCCCACCAGCGACCACAAAACGTTCGGCACAATAGGGCAGATTCAACCGCGTCAACTGCGTCAACTGAGACAATAAGGCCACCCGCCAGGGATGGGCCTGTGGCTCGCAGTGGTTCGGCAAGCGCGTTCAGTGGGAGCGAAGGCGGTACCAACAACTGCACGGCTCATGCGACGGCTACGAGTCGAGGTATGGCCCAAATCTTACCATCCTAGCCTTTCACTAACCACATCCTATGTAAAGGCCTCTATGGTGACTTCTTCAGAAGGTTTCCAAGCGACAATCAGCCCACCGACATTCCCAGTGCCACCGGTGTGGGGACTCCAGTCTCGGCCAGCTCTTCTCCTGCAGCGCCTCTTGTCTATGTGTGCCAGAGCGCCGATCTCCCGTCAATAACCTACTCTGGCGACCTGGACCTGCTATCCATACACAATCTCGCCATATGGATGGCGCCCCGCGAACCGGATGTCGACCCGTACAGGGAAGGTGACCCACCAATTTTGATGTGCCCTCTGCGCCTCTGCCTTCAAGTCGACGACCCCGGGTTTACGCCAACCATAGATGGCACGGATATCTGCATGTTCTGGCCCGCCGATGACCATCCCTCCCTGCGGTCGATCTACTGTGGCTCCGAGACGGTCGACAACACCATCGCTATCACCAGGGACTGGTACACCTCGATCATATTTCCAAAATATCTTTGGGTTTTGAACTTCGACCTTCCTATACCGGTCGGCTGGCGACAGCGCGCCGGGAGAGCAATATGGACGTTTCGTGCACGCGTGTCACTGGGGCGAGGCTGCAGTGTCTCGGTAGCCTACCGCCGCTGGAGTAATGGTGATAGCGTCGTCGTTCGTCAGTGAGGGGTTGAGAATATTCTGTGGCATTTTAACCACTGCGATATCTAGAGCCAGCCCAAAGCGAATGTGATTGTTGTTGTTTGAACAAAAACTGTTTATAAGTGCCACCGCCGGAATCCCGATCAGCCACCACACAATTGTTGGCCGGAGCTGAATAGCAACTGGGGAGTGCAGCTTTAACGCTCGCAGCCTCTTTTGTTGTTGTGGTTATCACATTTAGAACGACAAGGTTGAAACGTTGATGGGTGAAGGATGCAGCGCCCTGGACGCCATGAAACAATGTTTTGGAGTGCCTTGCGTAGTCCTCTGGCACAGTAGGTGTTTTGCCATTGATATGGTACAGCTTGTGGCTGAGGCCTTACATAGCCAGAGATGAATGATCTTTAGGGTAAGAAAGTTAAAGAAGAGGCAAAAATGGATTCGGCGGTTCTCGGGCCGAGAAGTCCCTAGTAAACAACTCACAACAAACGCGACAGTGATATCTGCGGACACGTCCATCAACATGACCTAGTGCTGCCATGCAGTCTCTCCTGACGCACAATAACGGCTGCCTCGACTCTTCTTTCTACTGCCCAAAATCACCTACTATGCATGGCTGACGCGTACACTGCGCTTGATGCCCGCTGTTCACTACATATAGCGCATCGACGCGTAAGTCATTAAATGACGCGGCCTTCTATCAGCAATAGTTATAAGGCAACCCATGATTCACCGCACCACTCAATTAAGTCGCAATGAACTCTATGGGCTCTCTGAAGCTATACAGTCAGAACGATCTCCCATGCTGTCAGCGCCCTCTCGTAGCAGCCATGGAAAAGGGCATCAATTTGCAGGTCATATCAATCAATGTCTTCCAAGACGAGCATAAGGCATGCTTTCATATCAGATGCTGTTCTATATGCATATCTAATTCTGACTATAATTACTTTTCAGACTGCTGAATTCAAATCTCTTAATCCTTTCAAGGCCGTTCCCGTTCTGCAAAACGGAGACTTTGTTTTGACGGAATCGCGAGCCATATGCCGCTATCTTGATGCGGTTGGGACACAAGGAGCTAGTCTGATGCCGTCTTCAAGTGATCTACGAGCCAGTGCTAGATTTGAACAAGCGGCTAGTATCGAGCTCACGGGGTTCGATTGTTTCGCGAACCCTTTGGTATTTGAAAAGATATTCAAACCGTGAGCTTTTATCATGAATGCGCTACTGATTAGACATAAATTGAAGAATCACTGGACAGAAAGTTTACAGGTACATCTTCAGATATGGATAAGATGCGGGAGCTGCGTAAGCATTTGGAGGTAAAGCTGGATTGTCTGGACGGCATGCTGAAGGAAAGGAAGTACATGGGCGGCAATGTAAGCGCGGCTTGATATTATCACACTAGGCTTCCAAAGCCGACATTCAGTCAGGCCTTCTCCCTCGTGGATATATTCTACATGCCGTACATGCATCAACTTATGCATGGGGGCGAGGAGAAACTGGTCAATTCACGACCGAATCTTAATGCATGGTGGAGCGCTGTATCAGGAAGAGAAAGCTATCAAAAGGTCTTTCAGTCTACATAGTAGGATCTACGCAAGGGAATATGAAATCTGTCATATCCGATCTATTTCGAAACCCGGATCTGCCTTCAGCCTTGTCAACCATAATCTTGTAACCGAAATTTAAGACATGTTTCCTTTCGCCCTCTTCAATTACGCTCTGGGTAACCGACCAAGAAAACAACAGACTAGTTATATCTGCACCTCAACCGCACTCTAACTGCTGCAGGATATTCCAACGTGTCCTCCTTCGAGCTTAGGCTTCTGATGACGAAAAGACGGTGGCTCATCTATCGTTGTAGGTGGTCAGCGTTTTGCTCAGTCAAGTATCCTCGCTAGACGTTGTATTATTGTATCAAACTAATACATTCGGCTTCATTCATATCAACCCCATTTTACATGCGTCGAACATACCCAAAAGGATAATTTTCGTTTAACTATATCCCCCTGTGGACAATGAAGGAGGAAGCGATTTCGAGGTCTCTCCACATCCAATAGTGATGTCGTCCGTCAAGCTCAACTCGATGACTGATCCATGCTTGAAAGTATCCCATTCGATGTAGCAGTTTGAATGCCAAGGCTGACCGTCAATAGTCACATTCTAAGGAATGGACGGAATACATCAAAATCTGAAGCATAAGTAGCTAGAAATAGAACCCACCTTGACAAAAACCGTTCCGCCTGTGCCTGTAGTCGGATTTCCTGGGAAGCCTGCCACTTTAATGGTGGTAGTGGAGTTGAATATTGGGTTGTAAAATTCAATTTGAGGGAAATATGGGGAAGAGAGTAGGAACTGATTGGTGGCCGGAAGAGGGTACATGCCAGCGAGATAAAACACAGCGTAGCTTGCCATGGCACCTGAAATTAATTAGCAGCGTTGACCAGACGATTCAGAAGCTCAGCAGCACCTGAGTCTGGAGGAGGAGTGAGCAATTGCAATGACTTATGACGAGTTATGAAACCTACCATCATTCCCCGGGATCCCATTTACTGACGTATTGAAAGACTCAGCAATGATTTGACGTGACCGCTGGGTGCTGAGGCCCGGTCTGTTCGCATAGTGGTACATAAAGGGGATTTGCTGCGAGGGTTCGTCCGTGACATCGAAATAGCCCTAAAGGGTACTGTTCAGTCTGGGTCAAATTACGCAACGAGAGGCGCGAACCTCGGAGAACAGGTAGTCCAGTCGAGAAATGAAGGAATCGTTTCCACCTTGAAGTTCGATGAGTTTCGCTGTGTCCTGGGGAACATACTTGTTTCGTGGAACATGAGCACATCGATAAATCGGGACGAAACTACTTGCCAACCTGCGAATACTTCACGGCAGTGTTAAAAATGCCTTGATCAGATGACGTTCAGAGAACTCACGACCAGGGGAGATGACTCGTAGAATCCATCCCGGTTAGCGGCATTGAGATAGCATGTGGCCATCTCGGGGTCATGTATACTGCAATGGCGTGGGTCTGTAAAATTGAAAGTGCCATTGGCGAACCGAGGCTGGTGCACGTCACTGTCATCTAAGAAATTGCTCTGAAACGGGTCGACGCCACAAACCTGCATCATGCCCTTTACCCCCTTTAAACCCGGGACAGTAATGTTTGGGTTCCATACGTTGGCATAATTGCTCGCTCTGGCTGCGTACTATAATTTTAGGGCTTAGTGTCGTGTCATGATGAATAGAAATAATAAAGCGGACTTTGCTGCTATCGTTGCTGATGTTCATCAACTGTGCGACCTGCGAGATGGCAAAGTCCCCAAAGGCATGCTGAGAAAGACTGTAAGCAGGTATTTCTGAAAGAAGTGGTATCATGGAACTTGCCTCCAAGGTTCTTGAGACTTGCTTGGTGCTAGCCCCTCCTGGCTCGTATATATCCTGCGGAATATAATCTCCCAGCAACTAGGTCAGTTTCTTGCATAAAAAGCATGCCTGTCCTCAAGACGTACTATACTGTTTCCAAACATTTGCTTGTCTGCCTTGCAAATTCCAATTTGGTGGTTGATCTTCTGCATCTGCGAGTAAGGCGGTATAAAGATTGGACCCAGAGACATTCAGCGCGCTGAGATATTCGTGGAACCTGCGTCATCATCAGATGTAATCAATATGTCAGTGCGAAGAAGATTAATGCGTACTTGACGTAGAACTCCCCAAGGATGGGATCGCCGTTACTTCCTCCTTGGATGTATTGCTGCTGCGTGGCGCCACGGCATTCGGGCAGCCAGCCTGTGATATCTACGTCAGTCGATGTACCAGGTGGTCTGACGCAGACTGGCCCTCATGTTGTTGGATATTAATCATCCCCCTCACGATTTCTGCGAATCTTTCTGGGTCATGCAGTGACATCAGGGGATAAAGCGTTCGGTATGTATCCCACTGGTTGTATCAGGCGTTAACATACGACATAGGCTGCACGACGAGCGCAGACATACGTTGCAATAAAGCGAGTCATAATATGGCTCAGTGGAGTTCCAGTTAGGATTCTCGCCAGTGTCTATTAAAGTCAGCAAGGTCATCGGAATTCGGCAAATAGATGAACGTACAGTTCGCCGGAGATATATGTGTGCGATAAAGCTGATCACAACGCGCTCTTATCAGTACAGCGTAGAAACATGGAAGGTGCAACTTACCGAGGAATAAAATAGCGCCACGATTTCCTCCTCTACTCCTGTCCGGTCCACCTTCACCCGCCCGAGCAGCTCACTCCACTCGCCTTTTGCGGCACGAACCGTTCGTTCGAAGTCGAATTCGGGAATCTCCGCTTCGGCATTGGCACACGCCTGATCTGAGGATATAAAAGATACGCCCACGCGTGCGAGAATAGTTGTGTCCTTTTTCGTCTTGGCAGGTTTGAAGGTAAGTAGGGCGCCGAGCTGGTCTATAAAACCTATGCATAAAATGAATAATCTGCGCGACAGTGGCGCCAGGGTATCATAGGATAAGACAGCAGCGTACCATAGTAGACCTGTTGGATGCTAGTGCTGTATCTTACTGGGAAGTCTGATAGAAATATCCCGAATTCGGTGGGTCCTGTAAGGTTATACCCTTCCGCCTGGAAATCGACGCATGTATAGGCCTTGTAACGCCCCGGACCGAAAGACGCTTGGAAAGAAGCTCCACCTGTGAAATCGGTGTCAGCGATTAATCCCCCCGCCCGGGAATGAGCGATCCTCTGACCAGTGACTCGTCCGGTGGTGGGGTTAACAATTCCTTCGACATCTGTGCTACTCAAAGACCCATCATCACTGATGTCGACAGCAATACGAGGGTGGATCGAGGAGGTCGGGAATGTGTAGCGGTGAAGGGCTGTGCGACGTGTAGCAGTGAGTTCAACGCGGATGCCAGTTGACTATGAAGCGATCATTTCAGCGCTGTGAATGTGAAGAATGAAACATCGAGTGACTGACAAGATTTGTTGAGAAATAGCCCGGCGAAGCAAAGTCGTCAGGCGTGCCTACAAGTGACTCAATAGGTGCGTGAATTGTCATGGCGATGAGAATCCAATACCATTATCCAAAATTTTGCGCAGTGCTTTCCGCCCCTCAAGGCTTGTGGGACATTTTTCGAAGGAGGAGCAGTTGTAAAATGGAAACAGCTTGAAATTCGATAGCGAGACACCCTGCAAATATGTTAGATCCTACATAGCGAAGAAGCAATGACACAGAAGAACGAACCCCGCCTGTGCCGCTATCATGCATTTGCGAGAAACCCGTTACATTGTAGGTAGGGTTTGCGTCGTACCCCGCTTGCTATTAGGCGAGATTGACATGAGCCTGCCAATCAACCTTGCGACGCGACGCACATTACCAGGTGAATCGGTATCCATCCCAACTTTTGCCAAGCCATGAGGAAGCGTAGCACCAGGGAAGACGTGGCCTCCGTTTGTAGTTCCAATGAACAGATTCACGTAGTTCAAGACATCAAAGTCAGTATTTGCAGAAGAATGATTATCGGCAGCCGACACGAGACAAGCGAAAAGAGAGAACGTCAAGCTTGAAACGATCATGCTAGCTCAGAAGGGGGGGGGACCGATGGAAGTTGCACTAATACGAATTGCCTGATTTTAAAGCAAGAGTATCAGAAGGCATGTCAGCTGGTCGTAATCCATGCTTTCGAGAAGCAGTAATAGCGCCCAGGTGATCGCGGTGGGTTCATCATCGCCCTCGTGGCACAGGAGCATGGTACTAGTAGAACAAGTTTGATGAGGGCATCGGGTACGTACATGAAATGATACCTCATGAGCATAGTGGTAGTGAAGGGGTGTAAACAGAATAAATCGCAGCATTAATCATGTCAATGGCCGCGACGAGCAAGTTGAATAGCCAATTTTCCGCCTAAGACGATCTCTTCAGCAATTAGCCGTAGCGGTTTAAGGCGCGCGATGGATTAAAACAGTCCGTATGAGAAACAGCGAAGGAACACCATATATGTATGATGAGTGCTCACGCGAAGACTCAAAGTCCTCAGATAGTACAGTCAGGAGGAAGAGCTGGCCGGTGATTGCCGATGGATGCTCACAGTCAAAGTCACAAGCCCTAACGTCACATGTCCAAGCACGATGCGAAGTTCTAGTAGCACACAATACCAAGAGTAAAGCATTACAGATATACAAATACACTTTGTCGTTCTATTTACAGACCGTTCCACTCGAACCCTTTCTTAACATCAAAGGTTCCACGTAGAAGAAGCTTTTCGCTGCTAGACCCAATGCTGACTGTATACTTCCCCGCCTCTACATTCCATCTCGAAATCCTCTCTTCCCAGTAAGAAACCGCGTACTTGTCCAGGCGCAGTGTCACCTTCTCGCTCTTCCCGGACTCCAAGTTGCGCACTTTTGCGAACTTCTTGAGCATGATGGGAGGGTGCGTGAGGCTTGAGGTAGCTGGCAACGTGATATACAGCTGCGGAACGTCGGTGCCGGCGATGCTACCCGTGTTCTTGACGTTGAAGGATACCGAGATCTCCAGATCACCCGTCTGTACTTTAGGCTCTGATATTTCAAGATCCGAGTACTCGAAGGTCGTATAAGAGAGACCGTGTCTATACATACCAATTAGTAATGCGATATGAGCAGGGAGAAGACGACGCACCCGAAAGGAAAGAGGGCCGGAATGCCACGATGCACGTAATGCTTATAGCCCTAGTTTGTTCGCAATGAGGAGGTGTGAGCATGGGGGGAACGAAAAGTATTTACCACAAACAAGTCCTCTCCATATCGAACCTTTCCGTTCTCCTGGCCGAAGTGGCCGTGAGATGGCAAATCCTCCATGCGCTTGGGGAATGTCAGAGAGAGTCTTCCGGACGGATTTTTCTTCCCGAGGAGGACGTCTGCAATAGCATCTCCAGTGGCATTGCCCAAGTACCAGGAGTGCACGATTGATGCCACGGAATCCGCCCATGGCATCGTGATTGCCGAGCCCTGAATAGAGGATATCAGGGGATGATGTGATTCCGAGGGAGCGGGATAACCTACTGATTGTGTGACAACAACAGTCTTCTTGTTGACTGCCGCGATCTTGTGGATCAGCTCGTCCGTTCGTCTGGGGAGCCCAAGCGTCTTCCTATCATAGCCCTCCGTCTCCCAGTCCGAGTTCAGACCCACAATCGCAATGACCACGTCCGCCTCCTCGGCTAGCTTGACTGCTTGAGCCATTCCATCGTCAGGGTTCACCACCTCCGCACCGCCGAGGCGAACGCCAGGGTTGCTGTCCATCACTGCCTCGTCCTCATCGCCATCTGCCGGTGCACGCACGTTGCAGAACTCAATGTAGATGTCGTGCTTCGTGTTCGCTTTGAGTTCCACGATCCCTGTCTCCTCCTCGGTGCCACAGTTGAAGAACTCCTCTCCACGGCGCTGGCGCGTCCAGTTGTCGATGACAAGTTTACCGTCGACCCACAGCTGTGAGGTTTCATCGTAAGCGGGAGTTCCAAGTGTCCGTACGTTGAGATGTACATACCTTGGCACGTCCTGCCACCGCCATACCGAACTCGAACTTGCAATCATGTTCCCTTGGCTTCAGCTGGCCTCTTAGCTTCAACGTCCATCGTTTCGTGATCGTCGCTGGGTAGCTCGTGCTGATGAACACTCGCGTCTCGTCAATGAGCCTCGTTTCCATCGGCTCGGATAGGGGTACCAGGCTCTCATCGTTCTCGTGTGCATGCCAGTAGCCCATCCAGCCTTTCTCGCCAGTGGTAGTGAGCATCTCGAAGTCGAGAGAAGGTTTGGTCATGTAAGCTAGAGGGCGTCCAAATTAGTCAGAGGTTGGCAATAGGGTGAGCGAGAAGGGGCGGACTTACCGGGTGCGCCCTCGCAATAGGTGACCTCCACGCCCTTGGGAAGCGAGTTCACAATGCCATCGTACGGATTGGTAAAGTAGCTTGGTTTAAGCCCCGCAGACCCGCCACCAGAGTAAACAATAGCCTTCGCGTTCCCGCCCACGATGGCGATCTTCTTCAGCTCAGTGGGCTTGAGCGGCAGAACGGCGCCATCATTCTTGAGCAAGACAATAGTCTCCGCAGCAAGAGTGCGCATCAGCGCGGTGTCCGCCTCGCTCTCCACTGCACGTTCTATACCATCTCCATCGAGGATCTAACAAATATGGATGAGAAACGCGTTCATGCCATGAAGAATAGGAAGTGGTGACAATCGTACCTCAGGTGCGCCCTTCGCGCACTTCTGCACCAACTCAACGGTCTTCCGCGCATGCTCCTTGACAGTACGCGCCATGATCTTACGTGACTGGATAGAGCGGGTCATGAGGTCAAGCGTACGCCATTTGTTGATTCCCGGCATCTCGAGGTTGAGGCCAGCATTGATAGAATGGTCGATACTGTATACGCCGAACCTGATCGAGTACGAGTTAGCTGCAGGTCGCGTCTACGGGATGCAGAAAACAGATGATACGCACCAATCGGACATGGTCAACCCCTCGAAGCCCCACTCTTTGCGCAGGATATCTTGTATTAGGAGCTTGTTCTCTGAGGCGTGAATACCGTTCACGCGGTTATAGCTGCGATGCTAATTAGCGTCTCTTTCCTAATCAGATGTGTTGAAAATAAGTACGGACGCAGTCATGAAAGCCCAAGGCTGCGCGTTCTTCTGTGCGAGCATGAATGGCATGAGGTAGATCTCACGCAGGGCGCGCTCGCTGAGGATGCTGTCCGACGCCCATCGGTCGTTCTCCTTGTCATTGCATCTGAATAGCAAACGCGTCAGGTCTATGATATGCGAAAGACAAAGACACCCAGAGAACGTACACGAAATGCTTGATGGCAGAGCCAATACCACCTGCCTGTAAGCCGTTGATGTAGGCAGAAGCAATCATTCCCGAGAGATGGGGGTCTTCGGAGAAACTCTCAAAGCTCTGTGATTACATGTCTATCAGCTCCTACATATGAATCCAAGAATCTTAGTGCTTACGCGTCCACCGAGAGGATTCTGTTCATAGAATACCGCTCAGAGTCTCCTAAACCAGAAGAAGCACGGTGATAGACGTACCCGTTGAATATTGCAAGTCGGCCCGAGCAGAATGCTAGCAGCCTTACGCTTCGACTCCTCAGAGAGGATCTTCAACCCAACTTCTTCAATGAGTTCTGGATCGAACGATGCTCCAAGCGCGGTGGCAGACTGCGAATGTTAATTAAGCCAGCGATTAATGGTCAAGACAGAATGGAAATACGGACAGGGAGGCATTTTGCAGGTGTTCCCATGAAGAAATGGTTTCCACGAATGCCTGGGCAGCATTAGTTCGCCACAGCTTTCGAATGGACTTTGCGAGCTCACCGTTCGGGCCATCGCTGACCTGCAAGCGCCAAACAAAATGTAAGTAATCGGAACATTTCAATCACAATAGCCACACACCTTGATAGCTGGAATACCCAATCGTTTCACTTCATGAGTATGCCAAAAGCCCACTCCTGCTGTCAGTAAGATCGCCTCTTCTGTCGTCAAGTTTTCCACAAGCTCATCGATGTCGGCCTTCGCAATGTCGGAAGGCGCCATGGTTGAAGTTAAGAATTTGGAGAGAAACCGGGAGAGCATGCGGGCTCTTCAAATAAAGAAGAAGAACTGGGGATAAGAGCGAAAACCAGTAGATTATATATCATAATCTTGTGGGATTGCGGGGCGCTGAGCAGGGAGACTCGTGACTCCGATGTTTTGCCGAGGTTCCTCTGGGGATATATGGGGGCAGATGAAATGAATGTAGGGAGATGTAAGAAGCAGAGATAACCCGCATAGAATTGATTGTTGAGATATGCTGGCTATCTTTTGCATAGCTGGAAGAGGAGCTCAGTTAAAATGAATCGGCCGCTGAGGGTCACCGCACCAAAGAGTGCCAGGCACGAGCGCAGGCTCTGCCAACTACATACTCGATCCACGATCCAGGCACGGAAGGCGTAGATTTGCTGAAAGTAGGCAGATCTGCAGACCGTTGACATGGGAGATCATGACAAGCCGGGGCAATCCCTGCAGTGGCATCTAAACACGTGGTTAGTTTTCGCCCATGAGATCAACTGCCAGCAACTCGTGTACCTGAACTGAGCCAATGATTGAATGATTCCCGATTGCACAGAATCTAGGGTGCTCGCAAGGCGGAAGACCGTACCGGTAGCACAGGCCAGCGGATAAACTGAAGACACGTCGGTGACTGCAAGTGCCAGTGACAAAGGGAAAGACGATCAAGATACTCCATTCTAGAAGAATTTCCACATATCGGAGCCTTAAATAGGGAGACCTCGTCGCGTTGAGCACCAGTAGTGGACCAGGTGATATTATAAGGAAGCCGAAAATTGGCAATTCGAGAGGACGCGCCCTGGCCAGTGGTGTCGGCATTCGGAAGACCACCGAATGTGGCGCGACTTTGCAGGAGATGGAATATGAGCACAAGCTACACGGGTGCGGAGCAAAACTGTTAGATGTGGCAGATGGAATGAAATAATAATCAACTAGTTTCTGTACGATGAGACAAAGGTCCAGGATCCTTTGTCAGCGAGAACCTGTTTGGCTGTGATAGCAGCGGGGGCCTTTAGTAAACAACCCACAACAATCGCCCTTTCTCACGAGATCGTGTCGTCCAACTTTGCAATCCTTCAATCTCTACAAGGTACATCTGTCACAAAACGTGTTTGCGTACTTGCATTTGATGCTAATTGTAATCATAGTCTCAACCGCACTGCTCTACGAACCAATCTGACTTGAGGTAATTATAATAGCCGAGTGCCCGAGTCACGGCTCTTGGCAAGTGCCAAGGCAAATGAAAGACGCATATGCTCGTTCACGCGCATTACAGGAACGAACGCTGCTAGATCTCCGCTCATCGGCGGGCACGATTCAGGAACCCACGGAATCCCAACTGTGACTATATAAAGCGTGTTGCATCACCCACGAATACCCACTTTCCACCAGTCAGTGGCCTCACTGGACATTCATCTGGGCAGTCCAACCAAAGTCCAACGCTACTCTTCATCATCGAAATTATCTTGGCGGCGAACGATTCAAGCCACTAACTTCAGTGTTTCGGTGGGTATACTATTTCTAGCTTGCCTACTTATCTCGGTTATAATGCATCTCGCAGTGTCTCAATCCGAAATGGTCACCTCTCCTGATGCATCCGACGGTCGATACGGGACTATATCACCTATCTCCAATGTCTCACCCGAACTTCTCAGCGCATTATTCCGAGAAGCATTCCACTACAACTCGACACGTACATCGAACACCCTTTCCCACGTCTCCCGTACCTGGAGGCAAGTCGCCATCGATGACCCCATGCTCTGGAACACTATCAACCTGACGCCTCGCGGGGAGTCAAAATTCGCCGAGCTCTGTTTACAACGATCAAAGCAGAGTGATCTTACAATCCGCTACGCTGACGAGACTGAGTATGAGCTGCATGATGAACCAGTTCTTCCTTTCGATCCCGCCGTCTTGCGCCTTCCCCGTGCCCGCAAGCTTCAACTCTTCTTCGGCGATCGAAAAGGCGCATTCGTTGCCCTGAGGGCCTTGAAACACACTAGCCCGCCAAGACTTGCCTGCTTTGAGCTGACGCTTGAAGGGAACTCAGAACATTGGGTTAATGAAGACCGCCCGGGTGACATATTCACAGGCGGGGCGCCCCTCCTCGCTTCCATTATGCTCGATTGCGTCAGCGCCCTTGAATGTCATGTGCCCCTTTCGAATGTTACGGAACTTTGCCTCGTCGCTAACGGTCCACATAGCGAGCAGTACCCCGACCTCGATGCCACGGAATTCATCGGGATCTTACTCGAGGTAGCACCTACACTGAAGCGCCTTGAGCTCCGCGGCAGTCAAGTATTCTCGGCTGCCGATGACGATAGCTCTTGGGTGGACTTTGAGCTTCCAGCGCTCGTTACGCTCGCAATAGGACACATAGACGAGGAAAGTCGCGAGGAGTGCGAGGCCTACCACGGCAATTTCTGGAAATTTGCGCGCATGCCGGTGCTGGAGGAGCTGTCGCTCAACTCCCTCACCAGCGAGCAGACGGCGGAGGCGTGTGCTTCACTCAAAGGTTACTCCGGGTTAGGGGTGAAATCGCTCTCGTTGTCAAGCGTGGAGACGGAGATGATTGAGGACGAAATTGCGGGGATATTTCCGAATTTGTGCAGTTTAACGCTGGACGAATGGACGAGCTCCTACTTGCTTCCAAACCTGATTGCCGCGGATAGAGACCGCACATCTTCTGCTGAACCAATTGCATGGCCACTGCTCCAGTCCCTTACTTTTGAGGATTGCTGCGACGGTTCAAAGCATGTCCGGCGCTACATCATCCAACGGGAAGGCATTGGATGCCCCATCAAAAAAATCACATTTCTGGGGAGGAGGCTTGCGCATGCAGCGCTGCGGTGCGCACGGAAGCATGTCGGTGTTGTAACTCTAGGGGAGGGTCTGGGGGCGATAGCTGCTGAATGCAGTGACGGTGAAGATAGTGAATCAGAGAGTGAGGACGACACTGAAGGGAGCATTGATGGGGGAGAAGATGAATAGAGCGCGCTGGTTTTTTCATGACCCAAACAATAAATTTATATGGATATATTGTCACTTATGACGATGGGGGGTCTTCTGGAAAGCTCTCAAAGCTTTATATGCCCGCTTCTATCCGCTCCTACTTTTAAAAGCGAAAAGGTTCTGCGCGTACACTTCCACGTCCACCAAGAGGATTCTGTTCGTCAGATCATAAGTAGGGGCGATAAACGTACCCGTTGGATATTGCAAGTCGGCCCGAGCAGAATTCTCGCAGCCTTGCGCAGACTGCGAAAGTCGATGTGGCAAGCTATCAATGGCCAAGACAGAGTGGAAATACGGACAGGGCAGCATTTTTCAGATTTTCCTATGAAGAAATGGTTTCCACGAATACCTAAGCATCATTAGTACGCCGTGGTTTTTGAACGGGCTTTGCGAGCTCATCGTTCGGGCCATCGCTGACCTGGAAGTGCCAAACAAAAGATAAGTAATCGGATTATTTCATTCACAATAGCCACACACCTTGAGAGCTGGAATGCCCAATCGTTTCACTTCATGAGTATACCACCTCTTCCGCCGTCAAGTTTGCCACAAGCTCGTCGATGTCGACCTTCGCAATGTCAGAAGGCGCCATGGTTGAAGTTCAGATTTTGGTGAGAAACCGGGAGAACATGCGGGCCCTTCAGATAAAGAAGAACTAGGGATACGAGCAAAATCCAGGAAATTATATATCCCAATCTTGTAAGACTGCGGGGTGTTGAACCTGTGGGGTGGCTCGGTCGATCCCGGCGGGGTTTGAATTGTGTAATAAGTCTTGACTCTCCTTGCTTTCCAATTCTTACCAACGACCAGGAGACATGTCGTGGCCTGCCTATGTCTCCGAAACATTTGAGGCTATCCCTGGAGGGGTCAATGGACCAACCGATGAATCGCTGTTCTTTGGACCATACAACACACTCCTCACCTATCTATTTCCACCCACCGACCATTACATGATATCCCCTCAGTTCAAGCGGCCCCCTGAGGGCTGGTCCATCGATTTTACCACTGTCTTCATTGTCCAGAAGGCATTTCGCCCCGTATTCTTCCTTGCAATAAAGTCGCCCGGAGACTACACGCATCGATCGTCCCGAGCTGCCGCCGACACTCAGATGAGGGCACAATTCTTCGATCTTGCCGATGTTGTGGAGCTCCCTGTCATACACGGCGTAAGCGCTCTTGGGACCCGCCTTTGCTTCTACTCGTACCGGTTCGACAATAGCACATTGACCCCGCCCCGCATCCCTCCAGATTCTGAGCTCATGAATGATGTTGCACCTGCTGCACGGTGGAATGTTGATATACTCTCGGAAGAGGGTGTGGCAAGGATGACTGAAGCTGCGGATGACGTGAAAACCATGGTGGCCCAGCATCAATGGTAAGGTACTACATCGCTTATAGATTCCTCAATGACCTTGTCCTCCAGGTAACGCGAAGCGATTCCAATTTCCTGGTGATTGGTGATCGAATCAGTTCCGATACAAGTTCATGAACACGTCTCGACGTAAACGAAACAGAGGTTTGATTACATGCTTGTCTTTAACAAGTGCAACTAATGCACAATTACATATTATCATCATCTCCGAGCAAAGCTTAGTGAATCAGAGAGCGAGGACGACACTGAAGGGAGCGTTGATGGGGGAGAAGACGAATAGAGCGTGCTGGTTCTTTCATGATGCGAACAATAAATTTATATGTATACATTGTCACTTATGACGATGCAGCCGCTGTATGATACATATGTTGACTGTGCGTGGAAGTCAAAAGAAGAAATTTCGAAAGATCTCGCTATCCGGATCTTTCAGTTCTTCCTTGTATATTAGCTTCTGAATCCATCCAAATCCAGTCTTTAAAAATCGATCAAGAATGTGGGGTCTCTTGAGCACCAGGATCATCAAAGCAACAATCATTCCGATGGAAGTGCTTCGCGACCATGGCCTGTAAAGAAGAACATATTGATTCAACAATCGCAATCATGAACAACGAAATAGTCGCTGACCAAGACGACTGTGGCTTCTGGAACTTGAATGTCTCGAGGAGAACCCGCTTTCCTGCCTTGTGCTCCCACAGTTCCAAGCCAATAGCACGACCACTC
>JACXVL010000638.1:0-30467 GCA_014898675.1 Athelia sp. TMB
AGCAGATCGGCTTGAGTACATACCCTGACAGTTTCGTACCAAGGCGACATAATATCCCTAGCTTCCCAAGTCAAGAGGGAACATGGACAGCCCGAGCGCTGGGGCGGCTGGTTTCGAGCGGTGCCGCCCAAGACGCGGCAGAGAAGGACAAAGAAGGAAATCGGATCGGGGTTCGGATTGGTTCAAGCCGTCTCTGCTTCAAACCCTCATCAACAGGGCCAGCTCGCCCGAGACGACAGCCAGCGCTCTCTGTCTTCAACATGGGTGCCTTACTTGCCGGAAGCGGAGAAGGAGTCAGTTGGATCCACTGATTATTTCCCCCCTAAACTATCGACATCATGTTGACGGCATGCTAGCAGGGGTCATGTCTGAGTTGATCACAAGTGCGCTGATGATTTTGATCTTGTTTGAGGCGGTCTTTGCTCAAATTTCAGTACAGAGCAGATTTTTCATCAACAGATCGACTGCCACGACTCGGCTTAGTGGTGTGGCGCCTGCTTTGAACTGGCGCTTGGCTCACACGCACTGCCGTTTCGTACCAACCAACGTTCAGGCCTGAAATCATAAAAAACCCACGCGCTCCCAGAAGCATTCTATAATCTATGGACATGAAACATGATATGCCAGACATTCATGTCTCCTCTAAGGTCTTGGCTCATTCCGAGCCTGGGTCCACGCATCTGGTTGATATCTGTTTCCCAGAAAGGTCAGGGCGCCCGTTTTCTTCACGCTTTGCTACTACAGTCATGATATATCTCAGACATGTGGGTCAAAACATACAGACCCTGTCAACAATCTGAAGTGTGCCACGCTGCTGCCGTCGCCTAACAACTCGCCACAGCTCTCACGGCTTCATCCACTTGACGAAACATATGTTCTTCTATGAGAAATCAGGGATTGCTGGCTCCGACGATACCAGGCGTTCCCGTCAAGATTGGTACCGGTGTTCGTTATGGTCGAATGCCAGCAGATGCCAGCTTTCGCGGAGAGTAGTAGTCATCAAAGGATCTTCATGGTTTGCCGAGGTTGGTTTGATCTATGCCTGTCGCATAAAGTTATCTTCGGAATGTTCTGTGACGTCGGCCGGTGGCATGTGTCTAAATCTCCCCATGCCGGCGGCACATGGACATTATATCATTCTAACATTTAAACAGCAGTGCTCGCGACATGTGACTTACTGTTGCGAGGAGAAATGACACAACGCATACTCAAACATCATTCAGTATCAAGTATGTTGTCGCGCTGGCCTGTGGTGTCAACGCCATTGGGCTATCTTTTCATGATGCTCTAAGCAGATGCGCCTAAATTACAGTCCTACATGTCGGCGGTGATGCTCAATTTGCTGCTGTGCGTAGCTGATAACGAAAGGGTGTAAGTAAATCAGTGTCTGTGTCTGATATTCCCCCCACTAGCGCCCCACCGGAGTCCCGTCCTAAAAAGCATTTGCAATTAAATTCAAAAACACAAGAAACGCCACAAGGAAACGCCTCGAGTCACTCCACTTGGACATATCGCATCCCACTGCTGGCTGATGATGAAGGTAGTGGCTGTTCTATTCCGGTGAGGTTCACGCTACGGAACGCCCGTATCTGATAGCCTACCACCTTTTTAATGCATCGATGCCACTTTCAGATTCTATTTCACCCCAGAGATGCTGGGTTGCCATTAGGTGGGCCTCGAATATATCACTCCAACCTGATACATATCCATAGACTTTCCTGTCACATCTGGATCCATCTGTGCTTAATCATCTGCTCCTAGGCCGTCCATGGTTTAATTTGTTTCGTTTGCTTTTCTTTTTTGGCACCGCTGTAGACCTAACAAAGATGCCTAGGTACCAACATTAAAAAACGATGAGGCATGTAATGAGGCACGAGCATGCTTTGTAATTGATCCCTATGCTTGAACCTCGTGTCGGCCTTCTGTCCGACTCGCAACGTATCACGACACAACGATCCAGTCAACCCCACTCTCGGCCCGCTCCTCTGTCTGCCCGGGTCCAATCTGTCATTACTGAATGGTTTGTGTTCCTGTGACCATTCAACTCGGGGCTTTGTGAACAAACTCCTCAATACTAAGTATAGCCACAGTATCAGTGGACTTTATTGGGCTGGGCAGCGCTATTCAATTACTCTGTATAACCATATCCAGCAACCCAATCTCCGCGAGCGATGGGCAGCCTGTAACTGTCATGCTACCGAGCCGAAATTCGGGGCTCTATTCTGGCTTGAGAAGGTAATCGAACATCTTTGACGGTTTGGCTTGGTTCGCTGGACCGACAATACGAACACGGATTGACTCGTGTCCTCACTTCCTGAAGACATGTCGAATATACCTTCCCCTATTGTTTCATTTTCCCTAGGGTGCCGTTTGATCAATTACAAATTGCATGGCTAACGGCTTCGAAGATCAGGAGATATTTTGTGACCGGGAGGCTGTGCCTTCACATATCGTCGAAGTGACATATCGCATTTCAATGTGTCCAGTTGATAAGTATCCGGCTAATTATATAGCATCCTTTGCTCTCAACCTAAATCAACCTGGGACCCAATAATATCAACCTCACGTCTCTACAACACATAGACAGGAGCCAAGCGTCTGGCGGCGACCCTGCATCAACAACATGATTTCCCCACCAGCTCCGCGCCTTCAGCTTCGTGCTTTCCAACGGGATAGAAGGTAGTGGCGTCTGTCTTTCTCGCGTCATCTCTCTCGCGTCGCTGCCAGCGAAGTACGTCTTGTGGGCAGCTGTCAATGGACCATTCATACTATCAACACTCTTGGCGAGACTTCGAATCAGCAACCGTCACTACTAAATTTGAAGTGAGCAAAGGTCATGCGCGACTCATCGTACCCATTATGTTGCATGACTGTTCAGCAGCCATTTCGGTTCCGACGGTGACGATAGTGATTAGTGATGCCATGTGTTGTCGTTTTCATATCGTGAAGCCCTTCAAGCTTTGGGCTTTAGTGAATGGGCAAACACGATTCTAGGTGTACTGATATGGGTGCATGTTGATCGGTACGAGCAAGAACATAGACAACAGCGCAGTCATAGACTCCGTGTGTTTTTCGAACTTCGATTGCATACTTGTTCATTGGGCATCATTGATCGGGGGCAAGCGCTGCTGCGCAGCACCAAAGGCTCGAGCAAACTGTAAGATCTCCGCCTAAATAGGGGACCGGGTTCACACGGACCCAATACCCAGAAATATGCGTCGAGACAAGAAAGAGTAATTAAATGGCCGCCGTCACTGTACCTCTTCCTTCCATTTGCCGCACCTAGTGAATTGCTTATGCCCCCTGAACCAACGAAAGCGGCTAAACGAAGGTCAGCACGACGAGACGGAGATGATGTCAAGTTCGACGGGCATGCACGGGAAGTGGAAAGCAAGCGAAGCAGAGGCGAAATCAGGTACGTGCGATCCTCGCACTCTTGACTCCTTCTTTACTTTCCTCGTGCCCTGCTTAATTCATATAACTTCAATACAGTTGCGCAGAATGCAGACGACTCAAGATCAAGTGCGACAAGCAGATTCCTTGGTGAGTTCGCTGCAAATACAACCCTTTCCCACCTACTCACAGCGGTCAATATAGCCAATCATGCGTGGTATGATTTGCTTCTCGAACTTCTAGCTTGATATCTAGGTCTGATAGGAGTTATTACAGCGTCGAGGCTGCGGTAACCTTTGTCCCAATGGTGCGTCAGCAGTACTTTGTGGTTATGCTGTTACTAAGTGTGGTTCGCAGGGAGTCTCGCAACTGGCCAAGGAACTCGGTGCGCGAAAACCATTACTCCGTTTACTACTTTGCTCACTACTTGCAGATTTGTGCTAGCTGCAACGGAACATCTTCATCGGCGAATCACCAAGATCAGCACTCGCGTCCGTGAACTTGAAGATGCGCTAGCCGCCCTGCAGGCCGAACACTCCAATGAACCCCATCCACTCTTGCGCGACGACTTGTTGAGTGCAAACATACTGGATGAGGAGGACCCGGCCTCAGGGGAGGTTTCGGCGCCTCCATCAATGGAGCAGAAGATATTGGACGGTTTTGGAACATTGTCGATATCTGACCACGGAGTATCGAGATTCTTTGGACCAACTGGCGGACCCGAAGTGCGTGTTCAATATATGGCTTTCTATACGACGATACTTACTAATTCTGACAGAGTCTATTGATGGCTGGTGACTCCAGAGAAACGACGCCGGGCAATAGTCAATCTCCCGAACCGCGTCGTGATTCGAAGAGCCCCTCTAGTTTGCCTGAGGAACTTACTCTGTTCTCCCACTCCTTCCCTTTTACCCCTATGGGTCCTGCCGACGCCGTACAAGAGCTCATCGAAGGACATCTGCCTCCATGGGACCATGCCATCTACCTCACCAATTCTTTCATCGAGCGAGCAGGTTGGCTCTTCCGAACAGTATCTCGGGAACAGATTCAAGACGAAATGTTGCCCGCCTTCTACCATCGACCTTCCCCTTCCACCTCACCGGGACCCCTCACCGAATACACCGGGCCACATGACCTATCCTTGTTGTTCATGGTGTTCTCTGTGGGCGCGCTCGTCGATCTTCGCCAAGAGCCTTCCAATGAAGAAGCTGAACACTACCACCAGATAGCGCGGGCGGCGGTGTGCCTGCAACCCGTGCTGGAGAAGCCGAGTCTGGTCACCATTCAAGTCCTGCACCTCCTCAGTGTATACAATGCGATGAGTAGCAACGAGCTTGGCAGTCAGGAAACTAGCATGGAGACGACATGGAGCTTACTCACACTGGCCACGCATCTATCGCAAACTGTAAGCTTCACGTCTACGTAGGAAGTTGCAAATACTGAACACATAACAACAGATTGGTCTACACCGTGATAGCGCGAGATGGGGTCTGTCAGCAACGATGGTGGAGCGCCGGCGTGTCCTCTTTTGGCATCTTTTCACTAGTGACGCTTGGCAGGTGCGCCTTTCGTCTCTTCTCTGCGTCACCTTCTCATGTCTTCACGTAGAGCCTCAACACTGGAAGGCCCCCGACATTCGCGCTGGCCTATATAGACTGCAGACTACCTCAAGATTCGGAAGTAACCCAGAATGCGCACGGAGAGACAGAACCTGGATGTACGGCTTCTCCATTATGACCATTTATGTCTTTGCTGATCTCCCTCTTTTAGATGGTGCCTGGAATATCCGTTTTGGCGTTGAGTGTGTTGCCGAGGTGGCAGCTCGTACGCTGACAGCGGAGGCCCCCACATATTCGACGATCATGGAACTCGACCGCAAAGTGCGGGAGTTTCCTTTATGGGAGGACGCTACCGCGCTTGCCTCGTCAACACCACCGCCAACTATCGATTCGATGAGTCCGAGCGAAGCTATGCTGAGATGCGTCATGTCTCATACGCGAGAAGTTAGTAAGTGATTTTTCATTTCGTTTTGCGAGTATCACTAACGTTGAGGTTCCAGTACTTCTCTATATACATCGATCATTCTTCGCTCAAGCCATCATTGAATATCCCGTAAATCCACTCAAATCACCCTACGCCCCTTCATTCCTTGCTGCCTATCGTGCTTCGGCTACTATCCTCCACACCATCCGCGAGCACTTTGCTGTCCGACCGGAGCTCTGCTCGAGATTCTGGCAAATGTGGACTCATGCATTCAGCGCGGCGGTGGTGTTCGGGACTATTGTGACTAGGGGCCCAAAGAGTCCTCTCGCAGCAAACGCCATGGTAGAGCTGGAGGCTGCGTGTGCACTCTTTACGAAAGCATCTGCGCACAGTCGGAGAGCCGCCAAAGCATTGGTTAGTCTGCCTGTTCTTTGGCCTTTTCATTGTAGTTCTGATCCCGCTCCCTCAGCCTATCGTGACGAGGCTCGCCGAAAAGGCGCAAGCGGCACTGAAAGAAGCGCAGCAAGAAGGATCTTCTGCGCATAGTTTACATGGTTCACAATGGAAAATAAAAGCTGAAGACCCGGAGGACGAGTTGGCAATCTTCTCCGGCCGGACGCGCTTTGTTTCGACCAGGCGGGGTGATTCCTCGTTGACCTCCACTCCACCCCCCCAGCTCCCTTCGCCGTCTTCTCATGGCCACGCCACACCCGATATCCAGCTGCCCATTGCCCCAGCAGTGCAGTCGTACCACAACCACCAGCCAATCGAGGCGCCTGCGCTTTCCGCGTCAACTTCCTTCTACTCTGATTCTGATCTACCATCCCCGTTAGCGGGCCCTAATGCGTGGACACCTCATTCAGCACATCATGCCCAACACTACCCCATCCTGCCACCATCATCCCACAGGGATCGCTATCAAGAACGATACTCGCAGTCGTATCCAGTCACTCCTCCCTCGACCCTGTCTCAGAATGTCGACTATCGCCAATGGCAGCAGCAGCAGTACTTCGTACCTCTAAGCCAGCAGCAGTACTCATCGGCGGACTATTCCATTCCCTCTCCTACCCACCACTTACCATCCCAATCACAGTCCCGGAATGATGGATACAGCCATCCCCCTGGATATCTCACAAACCTTGGTCTTGCAGGGCGCGACTCCAGATTGGACGAGAGATGGGGGTCGTTTATGCAAGACTCCGGGCTGCTGGATGGCCCGCCTTTTGATAATTCCGCATCCGGTCCATTGGCTGGTCGACGATGATGAGGATGTCGCTCCTTGCCGCGGCAAGGCAGGTCGACTCGAAGGTCGCTCACAGAAAGATTTTCCACTAAGGAAATGACTGGAACCTTCATGTATATACTTTGTGTAGCGATAAGACTGTACGAAAAGTTGGGATTTGGAGTTATGTAGTCACAAACGTGCGAGACATGACATGACTCTCGGTGCAGAAGAAGCAATGATGTCATAGTCAGCCCCACTCTAATTAAGTTTATCCTGCGATCTCCTTGTAGTTGCTTCTTCGTTCTTCACAGTCAACATCCAATATGCTCTCAACTGCGCTGATACTTGCCTCCCTTGCTTCAACCTCGTATGCTCAATACTGTTATGGAGGTTACAATTGCAAAGGCAGCTATGGTTGGAGAGGAGGTTATACTGCGGCTGTGGTAATAGGTATGTGACATCGTACCGCCTGTTTGCTGGGAAGCTCACTCTGATGGCTTACATTACCCAGTCATCGTTGCGCTTTTAATACTTGCGCTCTGCGCATGCTCAGTGAATCGTAGACGCCGCTACTACAGACAGCAGAACCCCACGGCCACCAAGCCCCCTATGTTCGGTTCAGCACCACCTGGTTATACCCTGCCAATCTGGAGAAATCAAGCAGCCCCGCCTTATCAGTCGACAAACAACGCGAATAACGTGGATCAAGGGAATACCTACAATGGGCGTGACGGAGGTACTAGCGGCATGGCTTATCCACCCCCTGCTGCGCAAGGCGACCCACCACCACCGAGCTACGGCAAAGCAGTCAAGGGAGAAGAAGATATATCTCGTGTC
This sequence comes from Athelia sp. TMB, assembly GCA_014898675.1. Classification (NCBI taxonomy): domain Eukaryota; kingdom Fungi; phylum Basidiomycota; class Agaricomycetes; order Atheliales; family Atheliaceae; genus Athelia; species Athelia sp. TMB. The sequence goes on from JACXVL010000638.1 coordinate 7,439, forward strand.
AGTTCTCTTCTCTATCGCTTGTAATGGGTTGGTCTGACATGTTTGCGCCTTCAGCAAGGTGATTCTTATTCTCCCATTGCGAACCAAAACCAGGCGAGTGGCCCATACGCTCCGGTAAGTAATATCTGTTATATAAACATGACCTTCGATGCTCATCTCCACGTCACAGCCGATTGGTCCCCCGCCACAAGCTCACACTGCGGGCGAGAACGGCCACTTTGTCGGCGGCTTCCGTCAAAACTAGCTGTGGCAACCAGGCGACTCTGAATCCCGCCTCTCAGGATTACTCACGAAACACTTACTCCCAAAACGATCCCAAACTATCAACTGCTATTTTTACTACTTTTTTAATTATGTATCCTCCTTGCATGGACTTCTATCATGTAATCTAACAAGTAATGCTGCTCATACACGACTTCTCGCTGTATTATTCTTTACGAACGCTTATCGCTGTATACTCGCTGAGTTTGGCCCCAAAAATTTTATTGCTCCATATTCTAGTATTTTAACATCGGCAAAGGCTTGTCAAAGCGAGTTGTCTCAAGATGTCGAATGCTCTATAATTAAAGGAACCTTACAGTACTTTACATATGCTAGCTATCTCCAACACTGCACGATTCTTACACATGCTCTAGCCAGTGCTGATCAAAAAATGGCACGATCTCAGCCGAGGTCGCATTGAACGACGTGGTGCCGCCGTCCACACCGGTGGTGGTCGGCCAAGAGTGCCCCAAGCCAACGACGGTGAAGCCCTGCATTACCGAATGAATATCTGCTGGCGAGCAATCTGCCACTCGGAGGTTGGTGTTTTTGTGAGGATGTGTTATCGTCGAGAAGATCGTCACGACGTCGCCACCCGTCTCGCTGGAGTTGCAAGCATTGCGCCTGGCCCACGCCTCGCGATACTCGGTAATATTGGGAAGCGCGTCTGCGAATAAAAGTTAGAAATAGCAATTGGGGTACAAGCGGACTGAAAATACTGACATCTCTTGTCGCCTGTCCAGACATCGGCTGATCGGCCGTCGAAGGGGATGATGTCGTCGCTGAGGCCGTGAAAGTTGATAATAGGTATTATACGCCCCGGCTTACAACCATCAATGGGAGTGGTTCCAGAATATAATGCTGCAGATACGGGGGCAAAGGCAGCGAATACCGCTGCTGAAGTACTATTGCAAGCCAGCAGGTTTGTCTGTGGAATTGTGTGAGGAAAGGGAGCAGTAGAGAGATAGGAGAACTCACGAAGCCGCCTCCATTGCTCTTCCCAGAGGCGTATATCCTGCTAATATCGACGCAAAGGTTCTCTTGAAGGTCCTGGAGAATGTCCATCGTGAACGTAACATCGTCTACACCCTTCTACTCATTACGCGTTCCAATGAGCCTCCGTCCGGGTAACATAAGCATAGCTGGTGCGTACCGGAGAATATGGTGCACCTTGCCATGCTCGTTGGGGGATATTGCCATCCTCACCCTTTCCTGGACCAACCAACGCTTCGGGATATACCGCAATGATGCCCTGGGCCCAACAGGTCAACAAGACTGAGATATGAAACAGTCTTTGAGGTACTTACCGTGCCATTGATCTCTAAACCGGCCGCAGAAAAGCCACTGATGAGTTCTTGGTTCTGCGGGTCCTCCTCAAATGCGTGAAATGAGAGCACGGTAGGATGTGAAGTATTCACATTATACGATGCAGGTATGTGCACGAGATATGATCGCCCATTCAGAGATCGAGTGTAATGTCCCTCTTTGTTGAACGACCAGGACGGCGTTGAGCCACACCCGGATGAGAGTCGGCGATCATTTTGGATAGCAAGCCCGGAAGCAAGCGAAAAGATAGCAAACAGCCAAATCAACGCAGTCAAAAAGTGGGGCATTATGGTTTTGCTGACTTGACCGTCAGGACCTCCGCAGTGATGACTAGGCAGAAAGAGGGGCAAGCAATTGAAAAACGTGCATAACGTCGATAGCGTCGACTCTTGTATGGCCATCGAGCTTATCGATCAGTGATGATTCTGTCAAGGTGGAATCTTGAGGAGGCATGCGGGGCGACACAACCAAAGCGACAGAAAATTGGTCATGACAAGAGAAGCCAGACGTACTCGCGAATGCACCTATGTTTCGCCGAGTTCTGGATAGCGATGAAGCAACCTTTAGATCGCACAATGCGTTAGTTTGATCGAGCCCGCGTGGACGCCATGGAGATCGATTGGTTGCATCCAGTGAGGCGAACGTTGGGTCTATCGACTGCATGGATGCCGGGATATCTACGAACTGAGTAATGCTTGGCAGTCCTCTTCTTGCATGGCAGCTGCGAACCATGCAGGGCGGGCCGCTACAACCAAATATTAAGAAGCGTCAGAGTGCCTCGACTCTCGCGCATGGGCTACAATGGGGGTAATTATGTCAGGAAACCGGCTAAAGGAGAGAGATAGAAAAACTAGGACATGGAGAGCTATATTTAAGTATACGGCTAGAGTAAGCTTGGCGGGTGCAGCGTCTTTGTCGAATTGAGGACAAGATGTGATGCGGAAATTTGTCGCTGTTGCAAAGGCGTGCAACAGCGGCCCACGCCGGCCCCTCTCTAAAATTAGAAATAAGCGCCCAATCATATCAGGCTCTTACATTGAATTTGCCATCACAAGCACTCACAGTCGCTCGCTCGCTCAGTGACGCGCATGCGTATTTGGAATGTTAGTCGTTTGGATTGCCATTGATACTATCTATTACATCTCGCGCATTATTTCACCTGCAACACTCGACTATCTATCCTCACTGACTTCTTGGCTTACAAAACAAGTCCAGCGAACACGAAACCTGTGATGGCAAGCAGAGCGTTATTGGCAGACATCGCAGTTGAGGCTCCAGAAATCTTGAACGGCGAAGTGGGGGTTGTGGGGGTTGTAGGATTTGTGGGGGTTATAGGGATTGTGGGGATTGTAGGGTTGGTAGGGGTTGTGGGGTTTGTGGGGGCCGCTTGTGTCAATGTTGAGCCACCAAGGAAAGGTACTGTAGCCGTGCTGGCACCGACTGCCGTTGGCGAAGCCGCCACCGCAGAAACAGATACCTACGATCGCTTAGTATTTTTTGTTTATTTAATATATTTCCATGAATCAAGACTCACAACAGGCGCTGGCAGGTGATAGCCTGCACTAATGCAGAGCGTTTCGAAGTCTAAGCAGTTTTTGCTCAAAGGTGGCAGGGATAACGCTGATTGAAACCACTCACCGCCGAATACAACCTCAATTTCAGCCTGTTCAGTCAATGTGGGAATCGCTTCTAATACACAGTCGGCGCATTCGTCCAAAGCTATTACGTTCGCTTCGGTGCACAGACAGGCGGCCGTGCTGCATCCCTATAGGTGCTACCTGTCAGAGATCGTGAAAAGACACGGAACATAATTGCTCAACGTTGACAGCATTGATGATGGGCAAGCACGTAGTGGAAGTTTGACATTGGGGTGGATATTCACTTGGGTACACGGTACGCGCTCCCAAAAGGCTCCCACCAGTAGACCTGCTGAGTGCTTCAATGAAATATGTACAGTCAGTCTTTGATCCTAGATAGGTATCGACGAAGAGGTTTCTCACCTTGTTCTACAACCCCTAGGACCACTGTGACAATATAAATGCTTCGAACCATTCGTGTATGTGGTCGAGGACTGACGGAATAGAGCCAGGAACAAGGCAGGAGGTGACTCGATTGCGCGTAATTGCTGATCGTCTGAGCTTTATAAAACCGGTTCAATCAGGCACGCTACAATTCAAGACATCGGTCGACGGAGGTTAAACGGCACAGGCACGCAACTCGTGTTCATCAATGGAATTCACCCAGTGAAGAACACTGACTTGACGCTGACCCTCACTGACCATGGAAACGTGTAACAAGTGCTGCAATGTCAAGCTTCTGGAAAGGAAACCTTGGCGACTGAGTGGATTAGAGGTGGAAAGAGTGGCTCACAAGTTGAACGTGCCGCAATTGAATTGTGCTATACAATCCGATACAGCCGCTCAGGAATTAAGCAGGCCACAGCGGATACGACAGTTTATGGTAAAGTTGACATGCATACCGATTGCCGCCGGTGTCAAGCGATAGCGATATCGTCGATAAATCACCGCGATAGGTTGATTCACGAATCACTATAGCCTTCTCTTGTGCGAGGAAGATGGCAGGAGGATCGAGTGCAGGAAGTGTTGAATGAGGAGTCAAGGTTAACCGATTGACGTGCGAGCCGCGGCTGTGTCGTGCAATATTGATGTCTTTTGTTGCCCACCCTCGACCGCCTGATCGAATTCGGAGTGTCTCTGGTTCTATTTCTAGCCTCTACTTCCTACCAGACCTGTGCTGGTGTTTCGGGATGATAACCCTTTAGTTCCACCCTGTACCTTATTCATTCATCTCGTCACTTAGCAATGAAGCGCATAAAATAGATATACTGTTGCATAAATATCAAAGGGTATAGGCATTTTGAATGAGATATTAGAGCAGATGCAAGGAAACCTCGTGTGACCCAAATGTAAAGAGTAGGAAAGTAATGTTCGTAGTCAGCCCACGTCAATGAACCCTACAGCAGCAAAGAGGCAAAGCCAAGACCAGCAATGGCCGCTGTTGCCCACCCGGCTATGCTGAGGCCCATCGCACCGCTGCTGCTAGAGCCGCCTCCGCTGCCACTGCCGCTTCCACTACCACTCGACCCACTGCCGCCAGCGCCGGCGCTCTGAAAGGCAGCAGTTAGCAGACGTCTACATCTGTGCTGAGTGATCACTCACTATGGGATTCGCGATGTTGGTCGTGGTCACTTTAGGCTGCGGCGCAGCTGTGGGGAAGGCGAAGGTGGTTCCGGCGGACTTCCAGAAGGAAGAGAACTCAGCGTCGGCCGCGCTGGCTGAAGTCGTAGACCTGTAATGGACCTTAGCAGAGAATGATGGCGTAGCGGGGAGGCGGGCTTACAGGAAGCCCATCCGTGCAGGATCAGATGCTTGGTCGGTAAGGTTACCCCAGTAGAAGGCAATCAAAGTGTTTCGGACTGTCCCAAAGAGGTCAGTGTGCATCTTCCACAGACAAGAAACCTACTCACAAATAGCATCTCCAAGGATATAAGAGAATGTTTGAGCTGGGGAGCCGAAAGTGATCAGTCGAATGGTCATTCAATGGTGATGGTGAAACTCACTCTCAGATGGCGGGTCAGCTTGGCTGATTCCCGGGACACACTTCTCGGAGTCATTCTCGTCGAACGGCTCGATGAGATCGAAGGGGTTGATGGGGAACTGCTTGCCAGCAATACCAATAGCCATGTTGATGACCGTGTTACACGGCAGACTACCATCATCTGCATTGACGCTCGGGAAGAGCGGGGATTGCAGATCGCTTGCGGTGAGGAGCTGCCAATATTTGTTAGAGAAGCAGTGGGCGCAGAGGACCAACACTCACTGTCTGCGTGGTTCCAGAGTCGAAGAGCGCGGTCAACCCAGGGTTCGTTGCCCGCCGCCCCGACTTCGCCGTCGAGTCCTTCAGGAGCTGCCCGTTCACGTACACTCCGTCGATTGGCGCCTCCCACACCATTGGCGACGTTGGCATTATCTTCAGCGCCTCTGCAATGACCGTGGCATCGATCGGAGTCTGAAGGCCGCCGAAGAGCGAAATGTCGATTGAGTACGGCTGAACGGGCACCCATGTGAGGGAGTCGTTGGAGATGCCAGAGGGAAGGCCACCGATGGTCATCACGCCCGCGTTGGAGTCCGCGGAGGTGGGGTCTTCACGCTGGAGAGAGAGGGTATACATAGGAGCCCTGCGAGAATATGTCAGAATGAGGGTTGGAACTTAAACAGAGTAAGAAGACGTACTTGAGCTTCCCGGCGGAGGCAAGGCTGATCAGAAGGGGAGAACTCTCTTGCATCGCCTGGAAGTAGGTCTCAAGAAGAGTTGCACCAGTGAGCTGCTGCGTCGTCTGACTGAGCACCGTGTCGACTACCGTCGAAACGATCTCGGAGATGTAAGGGAAACCAACACCGAAGCTGCATTTGCATCAGCTATAGGAATTTAGGCGAAATGGAAAGGAAATGCGCTTACATGCCCGAGTATGAGTCTGTGATTTGGTTGTTCGTTGAGTCTAAAAGACAAATTGCTCATTAGTCGGTGTTGCCAATCACATTGTGATATAAGCACATACTCATCGAAGCAAACGCCTGTTGGGATTGGGTCATGCCTCCGAAGGTGACATTATCCAGACCAATTGTCCCAGACGCAAAAGTCGGCTGTTCCGATGAGCCGTAGTTGATTTGCAATGGGATTCCGAGGTTCTTGAAGGTTTTGGATGGGGTATAGGCTGGGATGCTGCTACTGCCGGCGCACGCGTCGCCTGAGGGGGTCGTGCAGTCCTTGGTCATGGACCATAGGTCGGCAGAGCCTGTTGATTGAATTCAGTTTCGATGCAATAGGGGTAGAGTGATCGCACGCACCAGTATCAACTTGGAAGGTGACAGCTTGGCCTCCAATATCCAATGCGACACCCTACATCCGAATTAGTATATGATAGGTGTTGAGAGGAGAATGCTTACATAGGATATGTCCTGGTTGTCCGCAATGGGAACTTGTACCAAGTTCTGCCTCTTTGCCTTCTTCTGCGCTGCCGGCCCTCGTCGGATGGGGAGAGTTATGACTCCATCATCGAAGATACCTCTCTCCGGCAGCGAGCCAGCGTCTCGTAAATATCGTGGGCGCATGTCCCTCTTCGTAATTGGCCCTGAGGTTGGAACGGGCGCGGGAGACGCATTGACGTATCCAGCTTGGGACAGTGCGAGAGCAGTACAGAGAGTTACAAGGGAGATCATTTGGGGGAATAGGCGCGTCGATTCACGATGCGTAATGGATGACCATCCGCCCTTTATACCTCATCCCCCAGGATACGCGCGGAACTGCACAATTCAGCAGGCACATAAGTTACGAGAGGCGGTGAGAGAGGGGAACTATTGCTCCCGGGTCGAACCGGCGATGCAACCACAGCCACTGAAATTCGAGTCATGCTCCTGAGTGTGTAGTCCTCATGCGGTACCGGCATTCAATTCACTCTCATATACCTCAAGTCTCTTAACTTCAAATACGACGGATTTACAGGCAGTCATTGGGCTCATTTGACCAAGCGTATTGTAGGCACCAGTTGGGCACCAGTCACGGCAGGCAAGCCGCTCGCCAAATTCAAGACGCCGACTGGCAACCGACGAGTCATTGAAAATCGTTTGATTGGCCATGAAATCAACCTTCTGCAATCTTCTACACTCTATTCGCGCTTGACACCCATTTATCCGGAGAAACTCTCGCGGAGCTTGCAATGTTGGCTATTAGCTCAAGGTACCCATTGAGTTGGTGCGCTGAACAGCATGCAGTGAAAGCATTTCAGGAGTCCAGGGACACGAAATGTGCCAAGACCACGCCAAGGCGCGATTTTGACAACACGTTACCATCATGTGACTAACGGATCACCCCAGATTCGGGCATCATCACAACTGACCACGATGTCCAGATCATTCCGTCCCTGGATCGACCCACAGCCCTCAGCATGCAGTTGACGCCCAATGTCTCATCTTGCCCTTGGCACCACTTGGCATGTTCGTTGAGCGGCGTGGTGGCTGTTTGTTGTCTGTTTACATTCATGGCAACGGCTATGAGCGGCCTCCCACACAAAAGCAGATATGCAATGTTGAAATCCTGGTAAGAAAGGCGAAGTTGACTTATTCTATCTGCGTCTTGCTAGGGAGAGTAGAATCGGAACTGCAGAGGGATACTTCTTGTTTTTTCACACCAGACCATATTAATGACTCGTTGTCGACGAGGTTGGAAGTTCGGGGCTGTACGAGGCTGTCTTGCCGGCGTCCTGAACAACACACTGCCACAGATTCCTGATGTGAAGCTTTGATATCCGAAATCAGTCGTGACTCGCATGGCAGAAGTACTCAAACGACTGGCAAGAATCAAGTGAATGTTAACATCAAATAAATAAAAATTGCGAAGGCACCAAACATCGCTAGATTTGAACCTGCTTACTGCCAGGTGTCTGAAATGGTCAACGCTCCCCCAGCCGCTGGTGTAATCGCACTCCTATTATCTCCGTCCTCAAACACGGCGCTGGTGAATATCATGAGCATCTTCTCCCCAAAGCAAAAAAAAATCGGTAGCACGCACGTTCCGTTCGCAAACGATTTGATAAACTTGTACTCGAATGCAGTCGAAGCTGGAAGGTTCAAAGTCACGCTCCAAGTCGGGTATCCGTACGCTGTCATCGGGATCGCAGCGCTGGCGCCCCACGACCCAAGTTGCGAAATGCTGCCGACGACCAGGACGTTGTCTGTAGGTCCGTGAGATTGACATATGCACGTTACTAGAAGTGAATAGTTCTAACCGCCATTCGAAGTCGTCTCGACCTCGTTAAATGTCACTGCACTGACGGTGCTAGCAGCTACTACGGCATTCGTGTGCACGGCAATTGCGTCTCGAGCAGGAACCGTCATGGTCAGGGTGCCGGATGACGATACCGTATATCTGGTAGTGATAATCAGTTGGCGCTTCGAGTTATCGGCGTGAACACTTACGCGACGCTGCTGCACACTCCTGAAGCCACCGAGCCGTGAATAACATCACAATAGATTCCAGCAGGTAAGCTCGTAGCGAACGCCTGAGACCATGGCTCGACGTCATTGTTTATTGCAACTGGGTGTATCGAATGAGCATTGCAAGCTGAATAGCAATTATGCGCATACCGAAAGCGACAGAGCCCCGGCCAAAGGCAATTTGTTGATCAGATCCCGCCACCCAGTGGACCATAGCGGCGGAGCCTGCGGTGTTGTGGAAGCCTACCATGCCGGAGATGGCGACATAGCGATGTTGGCAGTTCCATCCGTCGGACCCGCCGGTACCAGAGCAGACCCCAGCGTTGCTGTTCGGCGCGCCGGCATTGGTGTCTGTGAAGGAGTAAGAAGAAAGGATAGTGGGCGTTCCGTAGGAATGGGCACTGATTTGAGTGGGTTCAGGAGCTTGTCATGAGGTAGAGAGATGGGGATGCGCACAGAGAAAAGACCGAAGCAGTGATATATGTGTTGTGGGGAGAGGAGTAGATCAAAGACGTGCCATCCTAAGGTGAGTTGGTAAGACGGTTGAGACCGCGTGAGGCTTGACTCGTATTTGCGCTTACTCGCTCCGTGTCGTGAGTTGCAACGAATACGTTGGCTTTGGAGCCATCAACCCATCCTGACAAAGTTTATCAATGAAATTATAGAGAAGCGCCAATGGAGGTACCTTCGCTATTAAGATTTTCCAAAGTGGAGATGGATGATGAAGATCCAGAGAAAGCTGCCTGCAGAGCCACGACGTATCGGAACTCCTGAGCATCTCCTTGAAGCCGATATGAGATGTCATCACAATATAAATAATTTAAAGTACCGCGTACCGTTGCTTGTGTACTCCGTAGGAAGGATGGGGCAGTCTTCGATCCAATGGGTCTAAATAGTGTTGTAAGACAAGCCAATCTCGAGATAAGGCGACGAAAATCCACCTCTTGCGTTACGTATGTTGGTTTCTTGGTGAGCTGGCCAATGATGCTCGCAAGATCGGCGGCGGCGATCCCTGTTCCGACAACTTGAGGAAATCACAGCTTTTTGATTTTAAAAAAACTTACAAGTGGCAGCGTCGAAGCGGAAGCCGTCGACACCCAAAGACACTAGGTCATTAAGGTACGCAGCCTGCCGAGTGCGAACAGCAGCTGTGTCGGTGGCCAAACTGTAGGTTTTTGAATGAGGTCGGCCTCTCATGGAACATGATAGTCACTCACTCAGCAAGACCTCCGAGCTGGCATTCCTGGACGTTGGTACGGTTAGTATAGTCATCTACCCAATTCACGTCGCCAGCGCTGTCAACGTCGCCGCAGTAGTGAAAATTGCTGTCAACCCAAGGTACGGCGGGGTAATCGTAATATGTGAAAGCTGCAAGTTATGAGCACCAAGTCGATTATATTATCTGGACACTCACTGCTCCCCGCAGCATCTCCGGGCTCGTTAAAGGCTGAGCCACTCATGTGGTTCAAGACGGCGTCAGCAATGACGAGCACGCCAGCGTCGTGACAAGCAGTGACCATAGCTGCGTACTCATCGCGAGTGCCCAACTTGTTGTCGATGATATAAGATACAGGCGAGTACGAGGTGGACCACTGTGCGCCTGAAATAGATTCTTGCGCCGGACTGACTTGGACAAACCCATATCCTGCAGGGCCGAGGAAAGCAGTGCACTCAGCGGCAACACTATTCCAATTCCATTGGAACATTTGGACGATCACATCTGCCTTTTGTAAGAATGCCAGCCATAGAGCGAAGAGACATTCTGTTCACCCCTGGATTCTCCGGTGCTTGGATACCGTGCGTTCAGCCTGCTGCCAGAAGCCGGACCAGCCTGAGCTAACAATGGAGCAGAGAATGCCCCGATGAGAGCTGGCTTGAAATGCATAGCGGGACCCGAGTGGAATGGGGAGATGCGACACTAGTTGTAGGATATTCGGCTTTATATCATCAAGGCAAAGAACAAGCATCGTGATCAAGACACCAGAATAGATACAAGCGAGACTTTTATTTACTTCTTCCGACTTCGCACAGAAGCGTCCGTCATGATCGAACCCTTGATACTCATCAGCACCCTTGAGAGCAAGGGCCACCTCGCCCAGTGCGGGTAAAGACATTGATTCAATAGCTGATAGAAGGTTTATACGCTGCCAGCGTATAAACGATATGCGGCGACAGTTGAAGATAGGCTTGATATAGCACGGACATATGTCAGTTAAGTTGCCAGCGAGAATAGTGCCAGATGATCCATGGCATCGCGGTCGCAAAGAAAGACGACAAAATCGACGCCTTCAATAGCCACATGGTAACCACGTGCTGAAGCTAAGCGAGTTGCTGTGCGGCGGTGTGCCTGACTCATGCGACCTTCAAATTTGCTTCAAACAGCAGCTCTTGATTCTCGTCTGGATGTATGGGCGAGCAAACCGGAGACTGGAGTCCGAGCACCATTCATATGACCAACTTTCGGCTACTAAATTGTGCTTGGTTCTGCTTCACACTGTTTCTACTTTCGGGGTAACTTTCCCCTTGCTGTGTCACTTAATGTCCTGCTTCTGTAACTCTCTCGTTGACGTTGTTGTGAGTGCACTGGCCTACGGATCAGCTGCTGAGCAGAAGTCGCATAAATTCAGTAAGCAACTCTGCAATTGACTGCCAATGCAAAACAAACCTATTTTTTTACAGTGATCGCGCGGTGACGCAGCGCATGGTCCGAGACACTCGGCCGTGGCGGTGAGGGACGTTGATTATGACGCTATGCCTCTGAATTTCAATATGTGAATCGGAAATCAACACATCCAGAGCCAAGAAACATGCGTCATGGGCGTCCGTAGTTGCGCTCACCTCGAACCTAGTGCCCAGAGATGCCCAGGCATCCAGACTCAGTAATCTTTATCACCCATGGTGTTAAAGAGCTGCCAATGTCCACAAGCCGTTTCAAACTTGCACATGTGCTGTCCTTGCCCCTTTTGCTAAGGGCAATTCTGCCCGCACATGTCTTCAATTCAGGAAATTTGAGGGCAATACTGCCTGATGCACAAAACCTATAGCATTCCGGGTGGGTCACGGGCTCTTGCGCTCGACGGGCGCCCAGCACAAGATCGAACTGCCGAGCTAATCCTATTTATCCTCACCCCAATATTTAACATATATAAAGCAACCTGCAGCGTCCAGAAATCCTCATCACTCAGATCCACTTGAGTCTTCCAACCTATCGTTCAACCCTTCTATATAACTTACTATGCACTTCCCCACTCTGGCCATCCTCTCCCTGCTTGTTGCTTCTGCCACGGCCAACCCAACTCCGGTCATCGACGCCCGTGCTGCCAACCCCACGATCTACATGCGCATTGAAGGACCGACCAAGACGATCTACGAGAAGACAATTGTCGCGTCCCCTAAGGCTTCCCTCACTAACAGCGGCCACACCGCTAAATGTAAGTGTTCATCTAGCTGATAAATATGCTGTCTCTCCTCAACTATGAAAGGTAACGGGCCTAAGAATGCTCCGGGTGTTACCAGCCTGGTCGCGCTTCAAGAGACTGGACAATACTTCCAAACATCGGTACATTATTCATTATATTTCTCAAGCTCAGAGCCACACTTAATGTCTGCCTGATATGTAGTGGACTGGAAAGACCTTCGGCAAGATCACCAAGATTAATGCCACCAGCAATAACGCAGAGAAGAAATGGGGCGCCTTTATCAACAACCTCGCCAACAACGGGAACGGCGGAATAACTCTTCAAGACCCCAATGGAAGCCAGGTACATCCTTTCTATCACTTTTTTTACAGCCTACGAAAGCTCACGCGATGATTAATCACAGTATTGTAGCCAGACCCTCCCCAACCTCCAGCACTTCCTCTTCGCCTTCTACGGTGACTACGACGCCACCCGATTCTTGATCCTGAGCGGTCCGAAGACCGCCAAGGTCGGCGATACTGTGAAATGTTCGCCTCCCCCTCACTCGTTTTGTCTGCCTTCTGACGACCACATTTCGCTCGCAGATACCGTCCCTCACGCCCCTCAAGGCAGTTACCTCAATGACCTCTCAGTCGACACCACTTCGGGCGAGCGAGTTCATGCCACGTTTGGCCCGCGCGGTGGCCCGGACGCATCGGTGTCGGTCAAATTTACCAAGAAGGGCACGTACAACTTGAAGGCACACTGCCCTCCGGGATCGCTATGCGTGCGCTCGAACCATGTCGTGACCGTTGTGTCTTAAGTGGGGAGATCCATCTGCCAGTCGATTGCGAAGAGGATTTTACATGCTAAATGACGAGGACTTTCTTTCCAGAATCTGGACTTGTGCGACCGTAGTATATGCATCACATCTTACCTATGCCATTTGAATTCGAATACTGTGATATTACGACCTTGGTGCCTCAATATTCGAGATGTATTGCTCAGTTGCTGCCCATGAATTTCTATTAATGACATGGTGATTTGTGCAAGTGAATTGCTTTTCTTCGGACATTTGAACGAACCTCAGATAACAAAATTTGCAGTACTCTGGGCTCTAAAGTGGACTAATAGAGTGTACCATGCTCGGACGTCTGACTCTAAGCAAGGGATGAGAACTGTCATCCGCGAAACACGTGACACTCCCTACCTTGACTACTACCAGCTACGACTATGTCGAAAACATTGGAATCGGAACGGGTCCCATTTAATATCAACTTCTGTCTTCCCATTCGCGACATGGAAAGTTCGCGTGTCAAACTGACTCCATTCATCGTGCAGTACATCCCATCAGTCTCTTTTGCAATCTTATCTCACCTCATCGTTAGCCCTCACTACACGCTGCCGCATACTTCAACGGCACGATGGGGCACCCTTCCTTCTATGATGACGTACCCATCGGTCCTTTCACCTCTTGTGATGATTTCGTCGCTCAGGTCGTCACGAAACGCACACAGCCAAATCCAGGTATCGCTCTCTTTGCCGTTCTTGACGCTACACATGCCACGCTGCCACTGGCAGGCATAATCGGTTTCATGAATACCTCTCCCAGCAATCTGGTCACCGAGATCGGCTATGTCCTCACCCTTCCTGCGTATCAGCGCCGAGGCTTCACTTCCCACGCCGTTGCTCTTCTTCTTTCTTATGCCCTCTCGCCAGCGCCGGAAGGGCTAGGACTGCGCCGGGTTCAATGGCGCGCCGGCACCGGGAATCCTGCATCGATGCAGCTGGCGCTGAAGATGGGTTTTTTGAAAGAGGCCGTATTGAGATGGGACAGCGCATTTCCTGTGGGTAAGGAAGGTATGGAACCCAAGACGGAAGAGGATGAGTCTACCAGGGGAAAGAAGGGGAGAGATACTATCGTTATGGCGGTTTGCTGGGATGAATGGGAAGCCGACCTCGACAAACGAATTTCAGCGCTTTTACATGAGGGCTATGTTGGGCAGCGATAGGTGTAATCAATTCGCAAGTTACGATGTGCTTTTAGTTCTTGGCAACGCTTTCATCTCGCTGATCAGACTCGCTAATTTTAGCTTTGAGAGTCATACTTGTGTTTGGCCTCATGTCAATTTAGCCAGGAACAAAGCCCGATAGGACTAGTCAACACGCTCCCACGCACCTACAAGTTGAACCACTTCTTCCCGCTCTCGCCGCCCAATGGACCCGGTGCTCTAGTGAATCTTACATCCAGCACGAGAGCCGGAATGACAAGTGTCCTGTGCATGCTTCAGACCTTGGTGCCTCTTCAGTGGGGCGCATCGCCTGGCAATGCCGCCGAGACTTCTTCGCAGGGGCGTTGCATGACGGGCACCACGGAGATCAATGCAGCGCTGGCTCATCCCGCCCGACATCCTGCAGTGCCCCTTGTCAGACTCCTTGTTCAGATAGCATGCCTGACTTGTTGAATTTCTCAGGGCGTGCTCCGCTCTGTGTCATTTTCTGCATTCAGCTCCGAACGGTGGCCACTGCATCTCCAGCATCGTCTGTGGTGCGCAGTCGGCTGGCTCTTCAACACTTAGTATATTCCATCTTACAAGTCCCAATGGCAGATCCGGCCTTTCATGAAAAAGACGCGACCAATGGCGGGCTCCGGCAAACAAACACACGTCGAAGCAGTGCACCCTGTGTGTGTGCTTTATCCCATGTGATGATGGGCGCTCGCCGCCTCGTTGCTACTGAGCGCCGAGCTTAGGGGAAGTGCTGAAGCGACCTGGCTGTGGTATATAAAGGCGGTAGCGAAATGAAGGATGCAACTACTCACCTTCACCATGATCTCTGCCATCATCTACAGCACGCTTGCACTGACGCAGGCTGGACTGGCCTTGGCTGCTCCAGGACCCAGGCCAACCCCAGTAGCTAGGAACGTTCTTCCCCGGTTTTTGCGAGAGGCACATATGCTCCCGGAAAGAGGCATTATGGAGGATGGTGTAATCACTATGCCAGTTCGGCGGACGAAGGGCCAGGGAAGGAAGACTAAGCGACAGAACATTGTGCAAGTACCCATTGCGGACGATGGGGGCGATGAAGACTATGTACAATTCTACTTCTATATTTCGCGTTGCAATGCTGACACTACGAAAAGGGAATTGCGCTGGATATTGGGGGCCAAACTCTCACATTCATTCTGGACACTGGTATGTGCTTCCAGTGCCACTGATCGATATTTACCTATAACGAACTACAATGCTTAGGCTCGTCGGATCTGTGGGCGGCCTCCAAGAGCTGTGCAGGTCCATCTGGCGAGAGCTGCGTCACGGACAGCAGTATCCCGCTCTACAGCACCTCTTCTACATTCCAGAACTTATCTCAACCTTTGATCCTGAATTATGGTACATCTATCGACCGTACATACAATGACGGAACCATCGGAACAGATAATGTGACTCTTGCTGGAATGACACAGTTGCAGCAACCTTTCGGTGTCATCAGTGCGTTTAATCTATTGTTTATGCTCAACTCAACTAAAACGATACCCACAGCTACTGGAAACGACCCGATCTCATTCTCTGGGCTGTATGTGTGCTTGCGTATTCATGCACGTCCCGCTAGACTGACGGCTATTTTAGTTTCGGCGTTGGATTCCCTTTTATTTCCAATATCTTAGGCGAGGCTGCGAGTGCCGCGCTGAACGCAAGCACGGAAACCCAGATCACAGGGGAATCTTTCGTGAGCACATACATGCAGGCAATGGCTTCGAGTGCACCCTTGCTCAATCGCCTAGCCGACGCTGGAAAGCTTAAGTGAGTCCATACGATGTTGTAAGCGATCGCTCTTCACTGAACTGAACCTATAGGAGTCCGATGTACACGCTGACTCTCCAGCGAGAGATTCCTACCTCCGTTGGCTCTAACGCTGGTGTCCTCACCATCGGTGGGCTCCCTTCGGGTATCAGCAACGATTCACTCACTTGGGTCCCCGTGAGACAGTATGACTCAAGCCTTGTTCTTTCCAGCAACTTGGCCACTCCGGTTAACAAGCCAGCATCTCCGACGCTCGCCAAGGATATCGAAAGCATTATTCCCACACTTCCGTTCGTCTGGGAAGCAGCGATTGACGGACTGTACTTAGAAGGAACGCTGCTAACCAACTCGTCGGTGAACACGACCTTCACAAACCAGTACGGGCTCAGCGCGCTCTTTGACTCGGGAACGACCGACCTTGTGGGCAATCATTCAACCATCTGAAGCTCATTCTAACATTTTCGCCACAGCTCCTCACCTCAAATGACATTCAAACTCTCCAAGGACTAAGCCAGAGTGGCCCCAGTACACCTTGCGCGCTTCCTTTGAACCTCGCCATTGGCATTTCTGGCAAACAATTTCCTATCAATCCATTTGACATCTGGGGCCCGGGAGGTAGCAGCACCTCTGTCAATTGCACTGTCAGTCTGGATGCTAATGATCCTCCTACTGGTACTGAGCATTTATGTATAACGAATGCATTTTTACTGACCGTACTTTTTAGTTGGACAGGCCTTCTCGTATCTCTTGGGCGATCCGTTTTGTGAGTCTAATTCAAACTCTAACACAATTTTTTTCCCTGACATATACGGCCATAGTCAAGAGCAATTTGGTCGCGTTTTACTGGGGAAACCTTACCGACCAAGCTTCAGATCCTGCTCGGATTGGGTTTCTGTGGGTTTACAGCTTCCTGCTCTGTCGATAGAAATACTTACTCTTTCATTTCGCTGTAGTTCGACGACAAATGCCCAGGAAGCCGACTCTACTTTCTCTTCCTTCTGGAAATCTGTCGGCACGACATTATCTTTCCAAACTGCGAACGCTGTTCCCACTTATACCACTATCAACGTCGCAAATCCTGTTGTGAGTGACTCTTATGATACTGCTTCCCTGAACGGTCTTTAAGTATCCACACTCTCTAGAGCGCCGGTGCCGCCGCCGCCAGCGCTGCGAGTGGATCAAGTAAATCGGGTGCTACATCTGTGATGATGACGGGCCTCGGTACCACAGTCGCCGCCACCGTAGCTCTCTCTACCGTTCTATCTCTTCTTTAAGTTTGATTTCTCTGATCTCCTCACCATTTGGACTTTTCATGAGCACCTTACTCTCGTGACGAAATTGACCTTTCTTACAATTTTGAACATTTCACGGCATGTGTTATTATTACGGCCTAGAGAATAGCTGCTGTCTCGCTCTCAATTTAAAGCTGGCATTAAATACCTTAAGGGTAACCGGTACAAATGTAACCTATCGTTGGACCTGGGAGTTCTCTGTGCCGGTGAGATATTCGAGTCTGACCAACATGAGGTTAGCATTCCGGCGGCACAGTCAGCGCGTTTGCGTTATTACCCGAACTCGGCGTTGTAGAATATACCTGTGTGGTCGCCTTCCCACATCACAGTATTTCGTTGATAGATGGAGATGGAGATGGAACAATAGCAAAGGATTTTACTAGATAAAAATTGTAAATAAAACATGAGGAGGGATATTGACCACATGAAACCGAACTCAAACCCGCAGTAACCCGCTGATCACGGGCTTGACTGATTGGGTGACGGAGCTAATAACCAACGGCAGATCGACTCAGCTTCGCTTTTCGTGCTTCTGCTCAAGTCCTCCTTTCTCTTCTCTCTAGACACCAAACTCTGTGTCTGAGGACTGGCACCATGAGCTCTTCGAAAAAATGGGGCCCTTTGACTTCGCTGCTGCTGCTGAGTCCCGTCCTGATAGGAGTACCACTCTATACTGTTCGATATCAATATGGTGTGTCTCATTTATCGCGCGAGGAAGGACGCGCAGGGTTATGCTAACGACGTGTCTTACAGCGCTACCAACACCTGTAGTTGCCCAGTGAGTATTCTTTTGTTACTAGAATGGCTAGTTTTCGTGCCGCGACGCGCTTTTAGACGACGCAGTGTCGATACAATAGTTCCGCAGCCAGGCGAGTTGTAGGTCTCAAGGATACGTCCTGCTGGCTCAGCTGGAGCCAGTTGCTCTATTATTCTCTGACCTGAGACCTCTTCCCGCAATAAGAGCAAACTACTGATCTCTGCCCATCTGTCTTCAGACATGACCCTATTTCAGGCCTCCCCCAAATCTCCGAGTCTGCCATCCTTGGCCATGCACGGCATCTCTCTGAGACCATCGGCTATCGCACAGTCGGCACGCGTGAGCATGCTCTTGGTGATGCATGGATGGTCGACCAGGCCGCCGCCCTCAAGACGCAGTGTGACGCCCTCGTCGCCGCTTCTCCACACCGTGCACTCGAGTGCGAGGTTTGGCGCCAGGAGGGTAATGGAAGCCATCGTTTTGACATGATGGGACGTCGGCTCTACAAGACATACGTGGGGCTGAGCAATGTTGTAGTGCGGTTGTCGAATGGGACGAGCGAGGGAAAGGAGCATGCAGTATTGATCAACTCGCATGTTGATAGTACGCTGCCAAGTCCTGGTGCTGCGGATGATGCACTGGCCGTCGGGGTGAGCCATTTCTTCTTGCTAGCTATCTACATTGTTGATGAAGTGGTACAGATTATGATTGAATGTATACGCGTGCTTATCGAGACGCCCGAATGGTCTCCCTTACATGCAGCTGTCTTCCGTAAGTTCTCGAAAATAGCAACGTCGCAACTCACTCACAGATATGAACTATCCAGTGTTCAACAATGCGGAAGAATCCCTTCAAGATGGCTCACATCTCTTCTCCACACAGCACGAAATCGCAGATACCATTCGCGCAGCTGTCAACCTCGAAGGTACGTATCATCATGATTACAACTTGTTGCTTGGTCCTGATACATACCTGTCTTTTCATAGCTGCTGGTACGACTGGACGCGAAATGCTCTTCCAGGCCACTTCGGAACAGATGCTTGAAGCGTACTCACATGTTCCAAGGCCATTTGGCACGATTGTCGCGAATGAAGTGTTTTCAAGTGGGGTAATCATGTCTGAGTAAGTAACTCCCCCTTATTTTCATTAGCTGAGAGAATAACGACCGCCGTCATAGTACTGACTTCCGTCAGTTCGAAGAATACCTAGACGTTACCGGACTTGATGTGAGGCTGCCCTCCGGAACTCAACTCCTTTCATAGAGCTAACATATGGGCGTCCTAGATGGCAGTAGTCGGCAACAGCTACCTCTACCACATGCGTAAGGACATCGTCGAGAACATCACCCCCGGGACTGCGCAGCACATGGGAGAGAACGCACTCGCCTTGATCCAGTACCTCACCGCTCACCCATCATCTCTACCGTCACTGAAGGGCGCGTACACGCGGCCCACATCAGTGTTCTTCACGAACCTGGGCACGTTCTTCATGTACTCCAAGGAGACGGCGCTGGCGATGTACACCTCGCTGATCATCATCTCCTTTGGGCTCGTGCGCGCGATCGGCGCGGGCGCGTTTGACTGGAGGCGAGAAGCGAAGGGTGTGCTGGCGACGGCCCTGGGTGCGGGCGGCGCGCTGGTTGGAGCGAACGTCGCAGCATTTGGAATGGAGAAAGTCTTGGGCAAGAGTTTGAGCTGGTTTACGAACGAGTTTTCAACGCTGGCGCTGTACGGCCCCCCTGCTCTCACTGGTGTGTTAAGCATATGCAACTTATCACCTCTACTAACGTTTATCTTCTAGGGGCGCTAATCTCGCAGTACCTCATTGGTCCCATATCTGAACATACAATGTTCACGTCGCTGCTCCTGTTCCAGTCAATACTGGCACTTGGTGTTCAATACCTCGGCGTTGGCTCGGCCGGCTTGTTCTTCTTCACCGCTGTGCCCCTCGCTATCTCTCTCGCCACCAACGCATTAATGAGTGCAGGCGCGAAGGGAAAGAAGGGACAAGTCTCCATATGGACGTACGCCCTCGCGCAGATCAGCCCGCTTATGCTCGGAAGCCAGGTGATGTGTGCCGTTCTCGACGTCTTCGTTCCACTCGTGCGTTCCCATTCGCCTGCGCATCCTCTGCCGGCATTGATGTTAACATCTTTTCAGACTGGTCGTATCGGAGTGGAGGCGCCTGCTGAGCACATGATCGCCACTATCGTTGCCGCCGTTGGCTCTTTCAATCTCCCGCTCCTGCTTCCATTCACGCATCGCTTCGGCCCCCGCACGCTCCGCCGCGCCATATTGGTATCGCTCGTGGCGACTGCAGCGACCATGACCGTATTCGCGATGAGAGAGCCATTCGACGAGATGCACCAAAAGAGGTTGTACGTTTTGCATCAGGAAGACGTGGGTCTGCTCTCTCCCTATCGTAGAAGTGCACAAGACTTACATTCTGCTCGTGATATTCTAGCTTCAGACCCACGAGGTATCTTTGCATCTCGCTTCCGCCGATTCTGCGCCCGGCTTGGACATCCTCATGGGCAATCTGGCGCAAGAGTTTGGTGCTGTTGACGAGCCAGCGCATGTTGTCGTCATGAACGAGAACAATGCAGACTGGATGTCGCTTTACCCCTTCTCTGCTGTTAGTTCATTAATTCTACATCGCTACTGCTTCTGTGCTCACATTCCCCCATTGCAGTTCTTGGCACCTTACAAGATTACATTACCACTAGACCCTAACTACGTAGCATCAACAAACTCCCTGGAGAACATCGTGGTAACGGCTGTGAATCAGACCATCGACGTCGAGGCGGGAACAAGGAGCTTTACGTTGCAAGTCTATCACCCCGGAGTCATCTGGGTCGGTGAGTGATTTCGTTACTTCTTTCTCAGTATGTCGCTCATGTGTTCTTTTCCAGTCATCGCGTTCGATGCACACGTCGTGAACTGGGAGCTGGACAACAACCCACCTGACGAGTATACCCGGCACCTGGTCAAGGAGGCGTCCTTCTATGGGCAAGACACATTCAGCATCGACATGACAGTCAAGTTGCCCACCCTGTCATCTCCAGCTGGAGACGGCATCCTCGTCGACTACGTCGGTGTTGCAGAGAAGCGGATGTGGCCAGGCAAGAAGGCAGAGAAAGAGGCGGGTGGCCGTGCAATGGTTCTGTTCGAGGAGATGGATAAGTACGTCGATGAGCATTGGGCGGGCAAGGTGGATGCGATGTTGCTGGGGTGTGTGACTGGGAGGAATTCAGTGTAATGTGATCATGGGATTTAGATAGACTACCACACGAATCACTAGTAGGAACTTAATATATTACAGTGCTTTGCATAAAGAATGGCAGTTCCGTCTTCGCGAATTCGTTACCACGTGATGATGAAAGCATGACACTTGGTGTTGGTCCCACTCTGTTTCTCCTTCTCATCTTCGCTGATGGCCTCGGATTGAACCTACATTCCATCCCTACATGATTGAAGTGTTTGTATCTACAAAACCGATATCGTATTCCCGCTCGCCGATGCAAGCTGATGCTGAACGCGGTGACATTGGTGACAGGTCATGCGGATTTCGGCACGTGCACACACATTTTCACCGCAACAGGCCCCGGGAAGCTCCCCTAAATGTCCCTTCGCCCAAAACCGCCATTTCAGACCCAAAAAACCCAACGTTTTGGAGGTCAAAAAACCCAAAGTGTATGAGGGGTATGTCACGTGATCACATGTCGGCGCAGGTCCAGCCGCGACAGCAATCTCCATTAACCCGTCTATTTCTCGGTTTCCCCTCCTTCTACACGCAATAGATGCACTTGGATAATAGCTACATACATATATCATATTGAAGTGATCAACAACGGCCGGAAGGGGGCAAAGAAAGCCTATCATCTAATTAGTCTATCAAAAAATATTCTTGATTACGCGCAGCCGGCCCTTCACACTACATGCGTCATTGAGCAGCAAAAATATGAGCGAGCAAGCAAAACGACACAGCGGGGAATCGAACTAGCGACGTGCTGACGCTACTCAATCACGTAAAGACCTATTACCGCAAGACCATCAGGCCGATTCTTGGCACCCAAAAAACCCAAATACGCAGAGGGCTTGGCCCTCTGACCGCCCCAAAGTCCCTCGAAAAACCCAAAAACGTAGAGGGATATCGTCCATTTTGGGCCAAAAAAAACCCAAAGGTGTAAGGGACATTTAGGGGAGCTTCCCGGGGCCTACCGCAACGCAACTGTCATTCTTTATGCAAAGCACTCTACATGTCCGCTCACACATCCTCCGTATCAGCCAGAAAATCGTAAGCATGTAGGACAATGCGAGTCAGACGCGCGTACATACCCTGGGCGGCCCGAGCCGCAGTCCCGGACTCCGAGTCTGTTCGGACCGCTAGCTTGATGGCAGTGCAGTTTGCGCGCCGCCCGTTTGTCATCCGTTGTGTCCATCCTGCTATTGTGGTCCTTCCATAGTGCCTTAGGTAGCTCGCGCAAGGCGATCTATCTGTCCTCTTGTGATACACACTTGCTCTCCACGGGTATCATGGCACTGCTCAGCACTCAGCGGCTTCCCAGCCATGACATTGACACCCGAGCCAAGAATTCATTTTACGGCAACTCTCAGCTTCTATCGTACTACCCGAATAAGGCTACAAGTCCATTCATTCAATCCATATATAACATCCTCATGTCGATAATGATTCTCTCCGCTCGCCCTTCTTCTTTGCCAGCACAATCGCTCTTTTTCACTTCTGCTATCCAGCAGTGCCATTCCTTATGCCTCGTTTTCCCATCCAGGCTGCCGTGGCCAGTTTAGGCTTTGCTGCGACGGTTCTTGCTGCCATTGGCCCTGTTGCAAACTTGGAAATTGTGAATACCGTCATAGCCCCTGATGGTTTTTCTCGCTCGTTAGTTCTGTTTCATTTATACATATCGCTTGATCGCCTAGAGACTGACCCATCTTGAAGAACGGTTTTAGCTGGTGGCCAATTTCCAGGTCCTCTGATCCAAGGCGTAAAGGTATTGGGACTGGAGCTTCGCAAGGGCCTTGCAGCAATTGACACGCGCTCGCTAGGGTGATAATTTCAAGATCAACGTCACAGATGCTCTCACAGATGCCACCATGGAAAGGAGTACAACTATTGTGAGCGCTGCCGATATAGCTGAGATCCGAGCTAACTCAAATTACAG
>JACXVL010000639.1:0-30438 GCA_014898675.1 Athelia sp. TMB
GAAAATCCACCCACGGATAACCCGCACCCGTTCAGGTTCACCCGGTACGGGTGAGCGCTTAATTTCACCACCTGCGGGTGACACACGGGTACCCCCGGTAAGACCCGTGCCAGTCCCTAGTCACAATGTTCACTTAATGGGTCTTATCCCCCCGTACACTTCTGGAATGTCTGCTCACCAAGCCAGCAAACACATGAAAGTCATTGAAAGTGTGGCTCGAATTCCCCGACACACGCGCCAGTTGAAGAGAAAGCACCAAAAGACTTTCGGTTCAGGATGATTTTGTATATCTGCTAGTCGTGACATTCTTGGCGGCCCTGGACCTCACGGGTGCGTACTCAACCTCATCTCATTCCTTATTTCACACTAACATGGCATATCCTATTCACAGCCAGCGCGACGGCTCTCCCATCCTCCGCTATCGCCCTGCACCCCCAAGACTTTGCCTGGATTGGCAACGCATACTGTATCGCCTCGACGGCATTCATCCCTTGGACAAGTGAAGATGCACACATCTTCGACCGGCGCTCCATCTTCCTCATTGGCTCATGCTCCCGAGCTGCGCGATTCAAGGCGCTGGGGTCATCCTCGTGTTCTTCGAGCATGCGGGCGGTCGCATCTGCGACTGGGTATGTCACTGGCGGGGCGCTGGCAGCGGCGAACTGGCACAGGTTTGTTCCACCTCAACTTGTTGCTCGCCACCACCGTCGTCGTCCATACCGGCATGCATCTCGACTTGCGTACACCACCGGAAGAGGGAGGACGGAGGGCACAAGTGGAGTGGATGGACTGGTGCGGGAACGGGATCTTCATCTAAACATCACACTAGGCACTCTGAGATTCGTATGGGGGAGGGCAGGGCGACCCATGGACTGACGTGCACGCCCTCGCACCACTCATCATCGATCAGTTGGACTCATCATAAGCTTCTTCCTTGAGCAATATGTACGTGTCCTCACTTTCTACTAATGTATCAAAGTGAACGCCCTATATCTAGGTCGCCGAGCACCCTATCGTGTCTTTCGCGCTCATGACCAAGACTGCGTTCATCGGCGTCGCCGCGACGGGCTCACTCGCGATCAGCGCGCTCGGCTTGCTCTACTACCAGCTCTATACGTCTAGCCTGTCCATGTAGAGCTTCGGCGCAGTACGGACTACGATTGATTTCTCCAGCGTCGCGCTCGTCGCGACGCCATTTGCGATGGTTGTCGGCCGGACGATTGGCCTCCAAATGTGACTAGGTAGGTCGCCGTTTCTCTCCCTCCCCCATTTCCCTTTCTCAACTGTTTTCACTTCTTTTCCGTCCTCCCTTAGCGCTTTTTGTACGGATCCTTGCTCATACACATCTCCAGTGCTAATACACTCGGTTCTGGCATCATGTCCCTTGTCGGTGGGAACTCCCACGCATATAGGTGGATATTGATGTACGTGCTCCTCTCCCCCCTTCTTTGCTTTCTCTCTGCTAATACAATACCTTCTGATAGCCGAACTCGCTTCGCGATCGATGTCGCCCTCCGCTACCCAGGCATCATTTTCCCTCCCGCTGTCGCTCGCAGGCCGGCGATTTTGGGAACGTTTTGGGCAATGTAGCGGGTAAGCTCCGATCCGTCTTTCGCCTTCTTTCTCCGCTCCTTTACTTCTCGTTGTATGTGTACGAACGGATGCTGATATTTTCCTTCACGCAGGTTCCGCTCGCTTACGAACTAGCGAAGGCGCCTGCCGAGTTCGTTGCGCAGCTTCCAAGGAGCCTGGCTGGCGCCCACATCGCGATTCCCCAAATGAGTGCTCTCTGAGTGTTCATCCTGGCCCCTTCAATCCCGCCGTATGTCTCTCCCCTTTCCCTTTCCCTGTCTTTCCCCTGCCCCTCCAGCTACTATCGTGATCTCACCACCTTCCCCACCCCTGTCCAAATCCCACGCTCACGCACGTACAATTCACAGGTCCGGACCCTGCACACTAAAGTACACAGCGTCGTTTCACTTGTGATCATCTCATTCAGCGTGATTGGGCTGCCGCTCGGGCTCTACATGCGCCAGGTGCGGCTCGAGATGGGTACTGATGATGTATGTGTCTCCACCATCCGCCTCGAATGCCAACTGATCCTTTTGTTTGACCAGGCTCGGGGTATGTCCATCGCGTGAAAGTGTCCAGGCCGAGATCGTGTGCAGAATAGAGGAAAGACTGTTTCTACGAGGAATGTAAAGCACGAGCATGTGGAGACGCGCGCTGTCCTCGAGTACATTTATCGGCCACGGTTTCTGTGTGCGGTGTATTTGAGCTTGTGGGCGCTCAGCCTGAGAATGACAGAAGCAATGCCGTCCACCACCAGCCTACATATTGCTTACCCGAATTCAAGGTCCAGAAAAGCAATGTAGATTGGCCTGTACGAGACGACCCGCGAACCGACCGTATGATGTCGGATGCCCCGTGCTGCGTCTGCGACGAGTTGCTCGTCGGTATGTTCATTTCTAACCTTCACGCTCCTTGAAATCAGACTCACGAATCCAACAACGTGTTTCCCCTGTAGTTCCTACACCCAAAACAGCAAAAAGCGGCCCAGACACCCGTTAAGAGCGAATGAATACCGCGGTGTCTCGATCCCATCAGCTAAAGGCCACTTGGTGGTCCCCTTCCAATTTCGACTCCGATTAAAACACTCCCGCTTTTAGTCTCTCGCGCCCGCGGGACTATCTCCCGTTCGCAACCCATGATGCCCTGTACTCTCTGGGACGGCTTCAAGTAAGTAACTGCTGACTCGTCATACCGGGCACAACAGATATACGAGATGGTGATTGGGTGGATGTGGTGCACAGCACAAGGCACACGGTGTTGAAGACTCAACTGAAAAACACGAATTTAATTTCACATTTGCTCTCAGATATGTGGTTGATATTGCATAAGACTTTCGATCAAATGCGCTGAAGCCAGTCATCCCGACACTCCGCCACACTCGCTTTTTCCACTCGTGCTGTTAGCGCTTTGTCGAGATCCACCAAGTGCTTCAAAAATGGGAATGTGCTATCCGCGTGGGGCAGATGCTGTAAATCTGACTCACAAACTAGTAAATAGGTGGGCAATGCTGCACAGAGCGGTGGATCATCTGGGCTGGTCACAAGCTTCCACGCTCGATGGGCGCTCAGTCCCACTGGATGGTGCCCGCTTACATGTGCCTCATCCGCGCCCCCGCCTGGGCTTAACATATATAAACCAAATTCTTCTATCTCGAACACCCCATCCCTCCCCTCTCCTCCCTCTACGATGCTCTTTGACTTTCTAATCATCTTCTCTCTATCCATCGCTTATGCTGTCGCCTCTCCGACTTCAATTATTGAAGCTCGCGCTACAAAGCCCACGATCTACATGCGGATCGAAGGGCCGACCAAGACCCTCTACGAGAAGACCCATGTCGCATCGCCCAAGGCTTTCCTCACCAATAACGGCCACACCGCCCCATGTGAGCGCCCGTCCAGCCGGACAAGCCCGGGAAGCCGTTTGTTTACTGATTGTTTGAAGGCCACGGACCTGATTCTGCTCCGGGAGTCACCAGTCTGGTCGCGCTCGCAGAGACTGGTCAATTCTTCCAATCAGCTGTAGGTTATCTACTCCAATCCCTACTGTGAATATTAGAGCAACACTCAACGCCGGCCTGTTCCGCAGTGGAATGGCACAACATTCGGCGAGATCATCAATCTCAACGAAACTAGTCAGAACCTAGGCCAGAGGTGGGTGATAGCGATTAATGTCGCCAACGGCGGAACAAATGAGGTCCCCAACAACGGCCATGTACGTAGTCCTATCGAGCCGGACTGAAATGCTTGAAAGCTGGCACAATAATTATGCAAGTTCTGTGATGAGACTATCCCCAATCTGACCCACCTTCTCTTCGCCTTCATCAGCGATACGGGACCCACGCAGCCCTTGATCATGAGCGGGCCCAAGACCGCTAAGGTTGGGAAAACCGTCCACTGTTCGTTTCTTCCTGCTAATCTCTCTTGCGCTGGCTGATGATCCCCATTTGCAGATGAAGTGCCTTACGCTCCTGCTGGCACGTACGTCAATGATCTCTCAACTGACACCACCACCGGGCAGAGGGTCCACGCGACATTCGGCCCCGGCTCAGGGCCAACTGCCAGCGTGTCGATCAAGTTCAAGAAGAAGGGCACTTACAATATGAAGGCGCACTGCGCCTCAACTACCAGTTGCTTGCGCTCCAACCACGTCGTGACCATCGTTTCTTGAGGGGGGATATTGGATGCTTTTAGTGGTTCTGTTCCCAGGAATGGGGACGTTTCAATGCTGCATACAGGAACTTCCGTATCCAATGTTAGGACATTGTAGTTTACTGAAGGGTTTCGTGATTGAAGAGGCATAAAGAGAGCACGTCTATATACGTTTTAATTCAGCATTTTGCTGTTCGCGCAATTTCACCCATGCGAGATTTTTAAATATAGTTATATTCGTGAAAATCGGGTTATGTGTGAATTTTAAATAACATGGCTGATATAGATAGCACGTAGTGTCCACGCGTCAGCAAACTACAGCGTCCCCATCAAATCCAGATACAGAAAAGTCCTTGGAGTAAAGCATCAAATGTCCTGATTTCTCGAAAAAATATCACCAAAAGCATCCAAATTTAAGAGACGACGGTCACGACGTGGTTGGAGCGCAAGCAGTTGGTGGTTGAGGCGCAGTGCGCCTTCATGTTGTACGTGCCCTTCTTCGTGAACTTGATCGACACGCTCGCGGTTGCGCCGGAGCCGGGGCCGAACGTGGCGTGGACCCTCTGCCCGGTGGTGGTGTCAACCGAAAGGTCATTGACGTACGTGCCAGCAGGAGCATACGGCACTTCATCTACAAAGGCAACCTGGTTAGTCTGCACATAGGAGAGTTTATAAAGGAAGACGAACATTGAACAGTTTCCCCGACCGATGCAGTCTTGGGTCCGCTCATAATCAAGGGCTCAACTCCACCCGCTTTGTTGATGAAGGCGTAAAGAAGATGCTGAAGGTTGGGGACGGTCTCGCCGCAGTACTGTGGTAAGCAATGTGTCAGATCTCACGCTTCAATTAAAGCTGGAAGGGCAACGTACGTCGCCATTGTTGGGGTTCTGCACGGGAATCCCCCCTTTCCCGCCGTTTGCGATGTTGTTCACCGCGATAACCCACTCCTGGTTCGCATTCTTGCTGGTGCCGTTGAGTTTGGTGATTTCGCCGAATGTTGTTCCGGTCCACTGCATACGAGGGCTGCGTCAGGGATTGTTTTGATGCTTAAAGTAGGGAAGTGACCAACCGTTGATTCGAAGAATTGGCCGGTCTCTGCGAGCGCGACCAGACTGGTGACACCCGGAGCAGAGCTAGGTCCGTTGCCTTCAACGAGTCAGTAAAGAGACATGTGTTTTCGCTCGATGGATCCTCACATGGGGCTGTGTGGCCGTTACTGGTGAGGTGGGCCTTGGGGGTTGCGACGATGGTCTTCTCGTAGATGGTCTTGGTCGGCCCTTCGATCCGCATGTAGATCGTGGTCTTTGCTGCACGAGCCTCGATGACCGGAGTCGGGGAAGCGGCGGCAGAAGCGACAAGGAGAGAGAGGGTAGCTAGGAATTTGAAGAGCATTGTAGATGTCAGGGGAAGAGAGAGGTGGAAAGTTCGAGTGAGTCTGGGAGATGGGGACTCTGAGATACTAGCAGTCGGTTTATATAGTGGAGAACTGAGGCGCAGATGAGGCAGAGGTGACTAGGTAAAGTTCAATGGGACTGAGCGCCCATCGAGTGTAACAGCTCATGACCAGCACGGATAACCGTAGGTTCTGTCCGCCGGGCAGCATTGCCCATCTATTTCCTGGGTTGGGGGCATAGACGAACAGCATTCTCCACATGGATAGCACATGCCCGTGTTTGAAACACTGGTAGACCTCGACGGAGTACTAAAAGCACGAATGGCAAGGACGACTGGGTCGGGATCGATGAGCGTCTCGGGGAATTTGAATTGGATTGTATGCGTTATGGACGCCCACAGCGCCATATATTTCTTGGCAAAGGCGGTGTTGATTTAATGTAATTCAAACACAGAGGCATCACATTCCAGGTGAGCCCTTGGACTGAGTCGAATTCAGCGCTGCGTGCCTTGGGCTGTGTGCTAGCCCGCTTAATCACCGTTCGTATGTCCGTTGTGCCTGGTACTCACGATTCACGGGTACCCCGGCCGTTCTGCGATTATGAGCAGTTTAGAAAACACCCTGTTGCGTTCATGAGCATATGGTATCAATAAGGACATGAAAAAGTCAAGCAAATTCGAACATACTGGCATATAGTTTGCTGGAAAAGCAAAACGAACATCCGAAAGAGCACAATTGATCCGCGATGTGGCTGGGCGGGGTGGCGCCCCCGCTTGTGGCAGGTCCACCGGATCAGGGTCCGTACTTGAGCATTTGATTGACTCGCAGGATAGACCTTGTAAATGTCAAGACCTCGGTCCCCTTTCCAAGCACGCCGCACCCACCCATACTAAGCAGCCTTGAGCCAATCGGTCCCTCTCGCCGGAGGAATATATTCCAGCATATCTGCACAGCTTGTCGAGGGTAGCACAAGTTCTCCATGTTTCCGGTGTTTTGCTGGAAATAACAATACGCCACGCACTGTGCGTGGAGAGCGGGGAACTCGAGAGCCACGAGGAAATGGGCAGACCTTCAATATACACCGTCACAGAAAGGAAACAAGACCGAGGTGAAGAGCATGTAATCCGCAGCCGCAAGAAATCCGAGAGAGCAGAATATTTCGGGTTGTAAAGACCGTTGAGAAGCAAAGAAATATCGATATTTCTGTCGCTGAGATAGAATCTGAGTGCTGTGATGGAAAAGCATGCACTTCATCTTCATGGAAAGTAAGCTAGTAGGCCACGAGGAACCTAGCGACCTCCTATTAGATTCCAGCCTCTCTGGACTGTAACACCGCGGACCAATACCATGAATTGTGCGCGGCGAACTCTTCTTGAATGAATCACGTCAGCTGAGCTAATGTGTGAAACGTAGCAACGAGGCGTACCTCACCTTGTCTACTGGGCGAGTATCCTCTTGATTATTGGGATAACCATAGAGCGCATTAACATCGAGGTATTGGATCTTCCAGATAGAATGAATTCTTCGAGCGCGCTGCTTTGCATAACTCACCTGATGAACGAAAAATCGATCCCCATCATAACCCGATTCTTCTCGGTTGCTTCCATGTTTCTGAGATGAGCATTTGCAACGGAACTTGGGCCTGTGTGAGTGCGTCTGATAAGCCAATGAATTCTAGTGGGAACTCACAAAAAAGTACCAACAGAAGAGTTGATTGATTGGTTATTCGGTAGCGCATGAAATGTTGCGCACTGGGCCATGTGTTAGAGGGTCCCGAAGTTAGGCCTCAGCAAGATCACATCGTACATGTCAAAGACGGTTGACATAATATGAACAGGCGCATGAGCAAGTAAATACGATAATCGACAGAGTGTGCATTCAAGCAAACGAGCGACAGCATGCCACGACCGTCACTAAACAGCTCTTGGATGCGAACAGTCGATTCAAATTCAGGCACCGGAGATGTATATGAGTAGATGGTAGAACAGGACCGCAATGACTTGTATTGTAAGACCTTGAGCTCGAGGATGATTGGGAGTGGTGGTTAATGTGCAAATTGAGTGATAGCAACTGCGCAGTGCGCAGTCACGAGAATGGTCGTCATGCTGGCAAAAAGGCGACGTCTGGCTTCCATCGGCCGAGGAGTCCGAGGCACTCATTATATGCCGTCCTCGTGCCGAAACCTTGACTGCTGAATCCCTCCTCTTACATCTCTTTTTCTACTTCCCATAATTATAAGTCAGGCTGCCGCCGATATTCCTAAGCTCCTTCTGGGAGCTGGTTTCTGCATTTGCCAGCAATACTGATTAGCTCGATAGGTGAACCTCCCTGTCTCACTTGTATCTGAGGAGACTATGCAC
The DNA here is from genome assembly GCA_014898675.1 of Athelia sp. TMB. NCBI lineage: Eukaryota > Fungi > Basidiomycota > Agaricomycetes > Atheliales > Atheliaceae > Athelia > Athelia sp. TMB. Next base: position 7,974 of record JACXVL010000639.1, read on the forward strand.
GCCAGGCGCACTCATCGGACAAAGCGATTGGCTGTGTCTGAGGTGAACGCATTTATAAAATTCTTAGTTTACCATTATTTTGTTATTTACATCGCAGGTATAATATACATGTTCCTTGAATACCAGCCCAAATGCACCGTCAATCTGTCCAGGGACCACAACCAAAATTTGGGAATATAGGTGGCCATTTCAACTTGTCGTCTTACCTTCACTGTGAATTTGCAAAGAAAATAGCCAAATTAGCCAATGTCCAATGGGATTTCATACAATTACGATTACATATACATTCTCCCTTATCGTACAAATCCAGTCTGTCTTACAAGTCCGATGCCATTTCAAGACCTCTGAGCCATTCCAATGCGAGTATTGCCCTGGTCAAACACGACGTAGACAGACTTCAAGAACACTGTCCGAATATCAGGATCGCCTAGCATATCGTTCAGGAGACTGCTCACCATCGCCAAGAATATCAAATGGATTGCCACCACGGCTCTGGATCCCGCCAAAAAGCATCCCATTCCCGGCATCCCCGAGCGAAAAGTCCGCTGGGTTGATCTTGAAAGTAGCATCGCCGACAGCGAATTCGACGTCTGGGAGGGTAGCGTCGGCGGGGTACACATATCCGCCCTGCAAATGGTCTAACTTGGCGCCGGGAATGGCGGCGTAGATAGCGGCGACAACGGAATCAGAGACAAGGGCGAGAGTGGTGCCGCTTCAAGAAAAAGGCAGTTAGCACGGGAAAGATCGAGCGGTAAGTTCTGAACGAAGAACGTACGTGTCGGCAATGGCAGTGTTTCCGAACAGATCAATCGACTGCCCGTTGATGATGGCTTTAGTCGACGGGAACATCCAGAATCCCTGCGAGTTATCGACAGCGGTGTACTTAATACTGTTAAAATATTTGAGAAATCATATACGAGAAGATAGCTTCGGAGGCACTGACTCGACTTCGTTCACGCCGGCCTTAGCTGCATCGATGACTCCAAATGTGTAGAATCCATTGCTATCGCCTTTGTCCAAATTTGCAGTGAAAAGAGGCTATAACAGAATCAGTCTTCGCTCAATAATCTGTCATAAAATGTTAAAACGCACAAGATCGATGATTCCCTGTTCAATCATGTTCTGAACGGGAGTAGCCTGCGCCTTCGGAGTGACAGTGTTCAGCGCCGGCCATGCAAGTCCCAGCAGCCCGTCCGACCCGCCGTCCTGCTGGAAGGACGACGACAACTTTTCGGCCAACTCAACGGCTTGGTTAGGTATGGTAACGTCTCCGACAGTTACGGCGTCGGTGTAAACGTTTCCTGGTATGCGAATGAGCAAACGAAAAACCAGCATATATGCGGGAAAGCAGACCTGAGGCAGAGGAGCCATCGCCGTATGAGATGTTCCTGGTGTCAGACTTATCAAACTGCATCACAAAAAAGGGAAAATCAAGATGCTAACCACTTGGCACCTGAAACGTTCCTAGCAGTAGAGCTGTGTTTCGGGTTGTAGATGTTGTGCCCAGTGGTCTTGGCGCGTAGCTCCGAGCTCCATACCCACAAATCCGAGCTTCCTAGAGATACGCTCGGATGTTAGATTGACTTGATGAAGCCACGAGCCTGAACCGGTTACCAGTATCAAAGTCCTACCAGCGCGAGCGTGAGACTGTGGAGCATATATGTGGGGACGGATGATACGCACCAGGTTCAAGGTAACACCGGGGGTGCCGATCTTGACTTGAACAACATATTCAAGATCATTCTGAATCCTTTCGAGATGTATCTTAGCAGCTGGACGCGAATGAAGAACAAAAGGACTCACGAATCAGCGGGGACCTCGGATTCCTCGCCATCCGCAGTCCCTTTCTTGAACACCTGGCCTTGCCTCCCTACAAAGGTGTCTGTGCTGAAGATCAAAGCAAGTGGAATGAGTCCTGGATGACTACAAAAGGCGGCGGGTTGCGATTGAGGATTGGGGCTCACCTAATGTCGAAACGGCGAACAGCACGCGCGTAAGCCGAGGCACCAGTACGTGGACCAAGCGTCCTCGTCGTGTTGCGGACTATCGGGAGCGTGATTCTGGACATTATATGGGAAATGGTGCAGTGGTGGTTGAGGCAAGGTTGTTGTGGTTGGAGATGAAGAGCGTGAGGTTGGTGCACGTGAGCTGGGCAGATACTCTAGAATATGCAAACTCGATCGTACCCTTTGCCTCTGCTCTTGACCTCACTGATACCCTTGACCATCGCTGGTCCTCCTTCGCCACATAGCTTTCCTACTACGTTTCCCATGCTGTGCTAGTTTCAAGTGATCGTAAAGTCGTGAATATGGCCGCTAAGGTGCAGCGTATGAGAATATAGAGTGGCAAGAAAAGTAGTTCATCGTGTCAACATAGCTGCCCTTTTAACAGGGAAGGAGCGACAGGTATGACGCAAAAGGGAGAGACGTGAAGGAGCTGCGATAAGGTTGGCGCGATAGTCCGGGGCAAGAAGGGACTCCGACCACATGGTCACATACAAGCACAAAGCCAGACAGAGCCGGAGATCCAATAGTTCCCTGCAGCACATGCTCCAGGGCAATTAGTGAGAAGGATGTCAAGTTGACATCGGCAGGAAACTAGTCAGTCGGCTCATCGAGGCTGATCACTGATGAAGCTGTGTTAACTGTAGTCGGGCGACAAGGATAAGCAGCACCACAGCTGCACAGTCTGCTTGCAGTACCGATCTCTCTTCCGTGCGGCATGGAGGCGCTACCGATACAGTACTGAACAAGGAGGTGCTCGGCGCCAAACCATACACAGCCTGTTTGCCTTACGTGCTCAAAGCTTTGTGGCATCCTGTCATGGTCGGATATACCCGTCCGAATTAGATTTGAACCACATACGCGGGACTTAACATAGCTAATGCAGCATAGAAGATTCTCTGAGTGCCAGTAGAGGGCATTGAAAACGCTAATTATGATATGATATCCACTGGGTGACAGTCCGTAGTATGTCAGAATAAAAAGTCCGAGTGACGACCACATCTAGATAGCTAAAGTCCTTGCTCGTGCGAGATGGAAAGCTGCAATCAAGCCCTATTTGGGTAACGCCCAGTAGCAGGCTGCGGCGCCATAGGGTAGCCGCCGTTTTCAGGTACCTCAATGTCTTTTGACTCTACTTCTTGGTGCGTATATACGGGCGGCCACACGAACATGTAGAAACTAGGGGTATAATCAGCAAAGTGTCCGTGTTCGTAATGGATTGGGACGCAGCATACCTGATTGCAAGAAGGAGGGGGATGGAGTCGAGGCAGTAGAAGTACGCTTCGTGGGTCGGGATGTAACCAGTGTATCCCTCGGAGAACTCTGCGATACGGAATGCCGACCGGACCTGTGACGCCCGAGTCAGACGAGAGAAGGACGAGGGGAAAAAATTATGAACGCACAAGGATGCCTATGCAGGTTATGCAGACGGTATAGAAGAGGATGCGCCATTCTCTGCGCCCGTCTGTCTTACCCATATGCCAAACTTCAGGGTACTGAGATCGTCTAGAGGGAGGAAGGAAGTAAGTACATCTGCAGTTGACGGAAGCGCCAAGGGGACAACATACACGCGATAGCCGAATACGAGAAGGAGGACAGTATAGAGTGCGTACGATAGCAGCTGTAATATCAGCCCTACAAGCGCGATCTACCACACCGCTCATTAGTTTGCAATATCGGGAGCGCATATAAAGAAGCGGCCGTACTTTCTGTCCAACCACCGCCAAACCGTTCGACGCGCTAAGCCCACCTCCCGAAGCCTGGATCCAGAAGGTAATCACGTCGCTCCACACGAAGATCTTCGCAATTCGCTGCGCGGGTAAGAGGAGACACGTAGTGGAGACAGGTGAGGCGGGAGTGGAGAGGGAAACGGCAAGGCGCGAGAGAATGACATAGTTGTTCGCGAGGAAGAAGCAAGGCTGAGCACGGAAGTTAGCACATATCGACATGGCCAGAAGGAAGAGGCCACGCACAGAGAGGAGAATGAACAGGTCTTCTATGATGTAGATGCCGAGGGAGGTGGCAGCACCAGCAAGGACAATCCGCATGGCAAACCCAAACGCCATCGCTGTCCCAGTGGGTAAGCACATCGGCAGAACGTGGTTGAGGGAAAACTCACCTGTCGATCCTAAGCATAGCCAGATCATGTACCTTGGCCGCCTCGTGAAGAACCCTGCATAGTGATAGGAGTTAGCTGCGATGGACCCGACGGAAAAAGGGGACTCACGAATCCAGAACACGATCGAGACGAGCGCGAAGCACGCAAGAGCGATGTAGGCATAGGTCCTCTTTGGCACGTAGCCGCCGATAGGTCCTGTCTATCATTCCTTCCAGCATCAGCATCCTTTTTCAATGAATCTAGCAACTGTGCACGCACACTGTCCGCTCGTGCTTCCAACATGCCTGTGATGCTTTCAATTTGCTCCTGCGTTGACGTGGAGAAAAGGTATAGGAGGAGATGGGAATGATTTCTGCTGATTCGGCCGGAAGCCCTTTGTATGCTCCCAGATTTGCAGCATTGCTGTTGGGAGCGACGGAGTTGAGAGCGTGCCTGGAACGCGCCCACAGTAAACGCATTTTCTCCCGCGGAGAACCGTGGCAGTGACGCTTTGGCCGTCGGACTTTCGGAGTCATAGGCAAGTCATTGCAGACTTTCCACCCGCAAATGTTGGGAGCGCGCGCGTAGCCCCGGCAGTCCTTACGATCGTGGGGAGAATGCTAATCAATCCGCAGATGATTGCGCAGCTGCCAAGTCTACGAAATTGCAGCGCTGGCTACGCCCGCAGTAACTCTTCCGAGTAGCAGCACGATCTCTTCGAGCTTGAGGTCGTTCGATGAGACAGCGTGCTGAGGGAGATACTCGAGTACAGGTATCGAGTTAAGCCGCGTTGATCGCAGAATATTATATCTCTTGGAATTGGGATTTGACCCTTTTATAACGATTCAACGAGGGACGGAGGAGTTAAGGAGCCACGTAGTAATACAAACACATTAATATTGGAACGAATTGCCATCAGCTAGTGGCTCTCGCCGCAGATTGTGTCATCTCTCTACAAATTCGGGGCGACAAGAATTTGTTCTATGGTGCGGCAACATGGATATCGGGGTAAAGCTCTCAGATCATGCATGAATTGCAGACTACATATTTACAAGATTTAGGTACGAGGCGATTTCTAAACAGACAGGAGCAGTGTGCAACAGGTCGGTAGTAGTGTCCATTTCTATAGCAGTAGATATATAGGTCCAATAGTGTGCGAGTGCTCTCGGAGACGAAGGCAGATGAAAAAGAATGTGACTGAATGTGAGATAAGCGATGATATAGTTGGGATTATCGGCGGTGAATTGTAGTTTGGAATCAGATTACCCAACAGCCAAGCGGAGATGACGACGGTGAAGTTCCATTATCAAGGCATCAAATTAAGATGACTTTGCATCGGATAGCTTCCTGCCTCATCGACAAACTTCTGCAACCCTTGAGGATGGGTGTATGTGGGGGGCCACACAAACACGAACAGGCTGTTGGACAAGTCAGCGGGCCAATAAAACAGCGAAGGATGCATGTCTGAGCGTACCTGATAGCTAGGAGGAGAGGCAGAGAATCGAAGAAGTAGAAGAACGCTTCGTGGGTAGTGATATACCCGTTGGCACTGTAGTCAAGCCGTCAGAAATTGCAGGGGCGACGTGGAAGAAAATAAAATTACCCCTGAGAGAACTCGATAATGCGGAAGCCAGAGCGAATCTGCGATATTCAATTCAGCGAGCCGATAAGAAAGCATGAACCGATGCCACTCACTAGGATCGCCACACATGTGAAGGCAGTCGCCCAAAACAAGATGCGCCAGTCCTTCCGACCAGAGCTAGGGGAATGACTCCATACCTCGGGGAACAATTTACGCCTATTATATTTTTTAGAATAAGAAGGTAGACAACACAAGAAGCACGTACACGCGGAAGCCAAATGCGAGCAGCAAGCCCGTGAACAAGCCAAACGATATAAGCTGCAATATCAGCCCGACTAAAGCAATCTGAATGAAGTGTAAGGACGAGATGTAAAAGCCGTTCGTTCGGTGAGCGCAACACACCTTCTTGCCCAAATTCGCATGCGCTGCTTGCGTTGTCATCGCTCCGCCAACTGCCTGGATCAGAAAGGTCGTGACATCCCCCCACACGAATATCTGGGCGATGCGCGTCGCAGGGAGTAGCAGGCACTTGGATGAGACAGGCGCGGAAGAGGTGGTGAGGGAGACGGCCAATCTGCCGAGGATCATGTAGTCGGCCGCGAGGAAGAAACAGGGCTGGGAATACTTCGGTATGTGAAGAATATGACAGTGAGATTAACGACTCACCGAAAGTAGGATTAGCAGATCTTGAATGATAAACTTTCCTTCCGAGTATGGATCACCGATGAAGACTTCGCGAAAAGCAAAGCCAAAGGCCATGGCTTGAGAGGAGGTGAGCTTGGTGTAGTCGGGGAAGGGTAGTTAACGCACCCGTGGAGCCGAGACACAAGACCAGCATGTATCTCGGTGGCTTCATAAAAAGGACTACATACGCCAGGGAGAATAGGTCAATTGCGATAATCTTGCTGGGTATATATCGCGCACGCACATGCCCAGAAGGCGATCGATACGACACCATACGCAATGAGTCCAATATACGCGTAGGACCGGACAGGTATGAATCCGCCATAAATAAACTAAGCTCGATTAAGTATCGCCTTATAGCGCGTGTGTGCGGCGAAACTCACCTGGCCTTGAGGAGCTTGAGTAGTGACTGTGTCGCGCAGCTCAATCATGGCTGCCGGTGCGTGTATTGGGAATGGGAAAACGAAGGGGGGTGGATATCTGGCCGTTTTTAGGCCGCGTGAGTTTGCTTTTGTAGATGCTTCGGCACATCATACGCGTAGATCTGTTCTGCTCATCATTGACACCGTGACGTCTGGCTATGCGCTGCGGCTGGTGGGCGTTGAGTGGAAAGCCGATCGGCCGAGGCTTACGGGATACATCCATGAAGCTCACCCTGGCTCACCTCAGCTGTAAGAAAAATGGGCTGTTGAATATGCGTCGGCCCTTCGCTGGTGCATAACGCGAGACTCGACTGAAAAAAAGGACTTGATTCTCAGCATTCTTCAGCCCATTGCCTTGATTGAGCTCGCTGCTAATGAGCAACATTACACTTGACATAAGCACATATTGTGCCTCGGCCGCTCCAGCCCTGCTATCTTGCCTAACGACCGCTGAGGAATCGTCCTGCCAACCAAAGAGCCACCAATTAAAAATGCGGGTCTGTCAATGTGGCCGGCTGGACAAGCGCAGTGCGCTCCGATGGTTCCCCCGTCGGAGCCAGCGGGAGAGGCGGATAAGCAGACGGGAGATCCGGGTACCGACGGCCTCGAGGGCTACTAGAAATACAAAGGTTCTGAGTAAGCCCACGATGGCAGCTCTCGGTGCATCAAGATGCAAGAATGCATCCAGACGAGCGATCTGATACATAGCGGCAGATCTTAGAACGCGCCCACGCCAAAACGAACACAGCCACACGGAGATAACGGAAGGACAATAAGAGGCGCGAAACAACGCGAGAGCAGTTGGTTCCGCAGTGAGCAAGGAAAGCACCAGAGTGAAGAACTACAGAGAAAAGCTATATCAAGGTATCAGCATTGGTTCGCACAGGTTCGATAAAATTGGGAGCGGCCACCTGAGTGATTGCGCCCGTGAACTCGCTCGCCTTTTCGAGCAAAGCCTAGTGGAATGGCAAGACAATTTGCAGCGTCAGTGGAAGTTGTCTAAGGTAGGGCATCAAGGTGGATAGCGGACACGTACCCTAATAAGCAGCTCTAAAGATCAGCGCGACGATCTTGTCCGAAACGCGGGTTTATCCACGCCTTCGCGGTAGATCAGGCTTCAACACTATGCCTCTTCACCGGTTCTTACGGAAGCGCGCCCGCTCGATACTCAGCATCAGTACTGCCTTGGCGGAACGGCGTACGATAGGGCATATACGAGCTGATTAGTAGGGCCTTGAATGGTACGATCTCGTTATCGTTGATATCTTCTCGAGAAGACGAACATACTCGTGGTCTTGAATGGTGAATAGGCTGAGAGAATGGGCTCACGCTGAGACAGAGGATATGAGGGCTTGATGCCGCCAAGCACGAGTAGATGTGGGCCGAGAGGCATGGTGATTGAATCGTATCTATATACAAAGTTAGTGCACGATCTGCAAGGATGAAGGAAGACAGACGGACACAACCGAGTGAAGCAGCACGAGTATCTGTGCACGCTGGAGCGCTAGCACACCTGCCTTCTCGGCAGTCTCTAGAAGCAGCAGCGGGAGGGCAATGTTGTTCGCTTTCCAAGCTGCAAGAATCAACCAATTCTTGTACATCTTTAGCGGTCTAATCCCTGCATGCGCTACCTGCCATCTCGAATCTCGATCGCGCGATCGCGCCGCTCAGCGCTGTGCACACGAGTACGATCCACAGGCCTGATATTGTCGCAAGCTTTGGCATGTCTGCGCCTGTCAACGAGATGGTTAAAGCGGGGAGGTGAAGCGAAGAGCCGAAATCCGAGATCCCGGAGGGGCTGGACGTGTCCACGCATCATGGTTGGCAGCTATTGCCATTGGCAGTGGCAGTGGGATGAGAAGTCGAGACGCGTGACGCGTGACGTGTGCCTGCGTGCCTGGCGCCGTGGTGGCGTCATGCGGAATCATCCGGCCACGGAGCGGAATCCGGGTGGCGATTGCACGTTGCCCCGGATGTGGCACCTTCAAGACCTTCCAGCTCATGATCAATTGGACTACAGTAACACCAAATTTGAGCTTTCCTTATCTCTGTATACCGTCAACCGGACACCTCAGAATGCATAAGAATCATGCTTTGACTGTATTATGTGTGTATTGATATTGTTTCCTAAACGGTGGTCCAGAAAACGCCACAACGCCTCCCGTCAGGACCTGTCTGGCAGACTTGCTAGCTGGGATAATCGATTTCTACTTCTTTGTGCGCTTCTGCCTCGGATCTATCCCTTCTGATCTTCATAATTTTCTAACACATCTCATTTCACGAATTCTCTCTATTCTAGCTTATTATATCCGCGTATCCTAGTAGAAGGTAGACATAAAGCGAGAGCGACCAGTGTTAAACTGCAGAAGCCGTGCAGAAAGTTGGGCCCAATGCGAGGATAATTCAGATGTCATACAATTCCAGACTATGCGCGATACTGCGCGATACAATAAGATACAAGTAAGGATACACATTTTAAGTGAAGGAGTAACAGAAACGTTCATGTCACCGCCTGAACAGCCATCCCATTCCCGTTCATGCTCATCAACCCCATCTTCTCCAGCCCGAGGCCATCACCATTCCCGCTGAACTCTAACTTCTCCTGGAAGTCGCTGAGAGGCGCGCTGCTTGTCTCTGGGCTCGCGTCAACGTTCCCTGAGTTCACCATATCCCGCAACCTCTCCACCGGTATGCCAAAGTTCTGGTCCCCAGCCGAGCTCTTGTAGCTCCAGTGCACCGTCCCGTCCTCAAGGAGGTTGCCGTGGCGGTGGTAGACGGTGCGGGGGCGAATGAATGGGTCAGCTTCAATGCTGGCGATGCGATATTCGAGCACCGCCTGGTCACGCGCCTGCGTGCTCTTCTCGTCGGAAACGGGCGTGTTCACCCACGCGCGAGTGGATTCCTCGAACCTGCTGCATAGAAGCGCGCGCTTTGCGATATGCTTAGCGTGTGCGTCGGTATCGTGAACGCGTGCGTTCTCGCCGGTGACGCAGTCTGTGTACTCCCATTCCCAGTCCTCGGAACCACCCATACCTGCGCGGATCGGTGAGAAAATAGCCAGAAGAGAAGAGAAGGTATCGCACCTTTGGGTAATTGGTCGGCATTGATGACCTCCATCAATTGCTTCTCGTTCTTTGTGAAAACGATCTTGGATGCGACGACAGGATCGAGCAGGGGACGGATGGCTGTCCAGATGGAAGAGAAGACCCATGGTGCCTTGTGGATCGCAAGCGTGCCAAGTGTTTCGGGGTAGTATGCCTCAAACGCTTTGACGAGAAACTTGACGAAAGCCCAGTCCATGTTTTTCAAGCCGAAGCCAGTCAGGTCGAAGACGAGACACGCCTGATTGGTGGGTGGTGCGAGAAAGAGACGACCAGTCTCCATGCAGTAGATGGTGAAGGTGCGGAGCGCCTCGAAAGTTTGTTGATTGGGGTTATGGATCTTGACGTGAATGTAGAAGACAGGTCGGCCCTTCGCATCGGCGCCGTGGAGGTACGCCTTGCCAGACTTCATCTGAAGATCGAAGCCCGGAAGATCCTTGTTGAGAAGCTCTTCGCCCTGTTCGACGATATTGTCGACGTTAAGTTCGATTCGCCAGGCAGTCGCGCATGCGAGCATTCCAAGCGCTGAATAGGGGTGATGAACTTCATTTCGTAATAATGAGTGCGCGTGCCACTTACCCGCGCTGACATTCCACTTTCTGGCACGCAGAAATCGCAGCATGGTCGAATCTGGGTGTCCCGAGTATGGTGTGCGCCAGAACGTCTCGTGGAATTTCTCGAATCCACCACATTCTTTAACGTATTTGTTGGCCTCGGTGAGATCGATAGTCACGCCCGTGGCGCTTTTGGGGGCCTCACTCTGGCCGTCGAGCGCGAAAAAGGCAGCCCACATCTGCTTCAGAGTCGCCTCCTGTTCCGCAGAGACGTTTCCCAAGTGCCCGCTGGGGATCGCGTCGGTGATGGGTTGGGTCATGATGAAAAGGGGGATTTAGCTCGATATAAACGCGGGGAAGTGAATGAAACAATAATGGGGAATGCGAGGTTTATCATTGCGCAATGCGGGGCCCCAGACGACATGGGTGCAATCTGGAGCCGGGGAACAAGTGGTTGCAACTGCACCCGTGTCCCGAACGGAAAGTCTCGTGATATCATTGGTTCGCGTCCTGCGCCACATGAACCTTCCCACGAACGTCTTTCCTCACAACCTCTGGATAGCTCTGTATCCGTTTCTTCGGTTATCGCCAGGGATATCATGTAAGTTTGACGAAGCATTCACGGGAGCAGACGGCTTCCCAGTTGCATTTGAAAGTTCCCCGCTGAGCTGCAAGCCAGTCGCTGCTCAAGTATTGGCCCCAGCCCCTTAACTTCGAGTTTCGATCAGATGATCATCTGCATTCTCTACAAATAATCATGCAGCTCGAGAGATCTCTGAGCAATGACATTGGACGGGAAAGAACGCGACAATTTGCAAAAGTAGAGCATGTGAGGCTGCCATTTCCAGATCGGTCACGGCAGTGCTGTGATAAACTCCAGTATCTGAATTATGGGTGCTTAGGTTTCTTTTTTCTTTTTAAATTGAAAAGAAAGATGAGACCCTAACAACGCGGTAACCAATATGCAAAGCTTATACGCAGTGCAGAATTTAAATCTCATTTGACGTGCAAATAACTCAGGATGAACTGTCACCTCAGGCCTTAACTGGCCCGTTCACATCACTTCAATAAAATACATTTCGATGCTCATGACATGAATTCATACTTCTCGTGATAAACCTATAGGGTGCGTTTTAATGTGTTCATGCGACAGCAATCGGCCTCGCCAGTAACTTCTCCATTCCTCCAGTCAGAACCTGGTTTGTCTCTTGCTCGTCGTGAGAAGCGGCATATATCTCGTATTTCCTGTCATGCCATTCCTTCGCACTGATGGCCCTGTCTTCGACGTCTGCGATTCGGAGAGTGTCTTCAGGTCTCAAGAGGAACGCGAGAGAGTACCGATGAGGGGTCTCATATTTCCCCGTCGCACGTACGACTCGGTGGAGACACGAATTGAGCTTTTTGCCTGAGAGGAACCGCAGGACGTCCCCAACATTAATGATTCCATGATCGGGTCTACTCCTGTGTCAGAGCTTTTCATATAAAATACAGTTCTTTATGCTGACCTGGGTTCAACAAACTCCCATTTTCCAGTCTCCGGAGCAACGACCTGCAGGCCCCATTCATGGCTGAACAAGATAGTCAGGGAACCTATGTCGGTATGCTTGTTGTGCGTAGTGCCGTTGGAGGGATAACTGAGCATGGCAAGGATGGTGTCCGAGGGCTCATTGGCGTGGTGGTGTCGCTCAAAGCGTTCGGCTTCTTCAACGCTGAATACATCAGAAAGGATAGAAAGAATAGTGGTGGTGGCGTATTCGTTGAGACCGAGGTATCGCTCAAAGAGCTCACGCTGATCCTCAACAGCACGAGGTACCACTCCATCCGAATAGGCCAATTCATCACGCGCGAGCTGAAATGATATGTTAGAAATTTTGGAGATGGTGTGAAGTAACAAACAAATGCGCACTGCAAGATGCTCGAAGCACTCTTTCGAGTCCTTGTCAACCCCTGTGAAGGTACCTACAGGTATAAACCTACAAATGATATCGCGTGAGCAATGGAGTCGGTGTAACTGCTGGAAGAATATACTGACCCCCGAGTGCGTATATTCCTGTGGTCCTCCATTTTCATGTCAAATGGCTGCGCGAAATAGTCCTTCATGAAACGGAGAACTTTCTCCTTATCTTCGACTATGCCATGCGCACGCGCACTGCTACTGAAATCGAGGTAGAAGAAGCCGTGCGTAGTGCACGCCTTGAGGAGGCGCGCAGTCTCAGCGGGATTTCGTTGCTCGAGACGAGCGAAATCAACCGTGACGAGGGGAGCAACTCCTGCACGCTCGTCTGTATACTCTGCAGCGTTGGTGGGAGACATGTTTGAGATTCTAGATGTAGTGTAAGAATTGTGGATGAAGGGCCAGATGCGAATGGTTTGATGATATTGAGATTCCTAGTGAGTAGTCTCTTCTTATATAGCTCTCGGCGGATGCGTTTCCCGACGATGGGGACCGAATGCGGACGAGGTTGCTGTTTCAATGAATCACCGTGGACCTGGAGCACCATGGTCATTGTGGGGTGTGTTGCGATGAGGTTAAGCACTTGGCAATCTCTAAATCCAGCAGAGGAGCATCAGGCCAGCCGTACTAGATATTTAGAACCCAAACCATGGAGCTGAGTAAACGGGTGGCGGAAGTTTACATTGGAGTACACCATAATGATGCAAAAGTTGGAGGATACTCAGCGTGTACAATAGGCAACAGGGTGGTGACACATCGCATACATAGATGATATGATGCATCGACTCGCCCCACATCGCGTGCGGTCACTTGTCCGAGTGTCTTGTTGAGAGCTTGATGACGACGCAAATTAAAGCGCTGGACACGTCGGGTGCTGGCGCTGATGCCTCAGTGGGCTCTACGATCAAATACTGGAGCGTTTGGACTGGTTCCATATATCGGTTTAGGCTGATGCCATCCAATCGGCGTTGAGTAGGCCAGCAGCGGATTCAATGCTGCTGTCTGATCTACTATCTCAGCCACCGCAGCCGAAGGCTGCGTAGTGGTCTGGAGGGCGTAGACAGGTTGGGCTCCATATTGATGATCGAGGTGGTAAAGCGAGCACTCCATAGATTACTCAACCAAGAACAGTCCTAGACAACAGCCAGGACCGTGAGCATTTCGTTTCGAGAGGAAAAAGGTGACAAGAAGGTAATGCAAACCCAGGAACACGCATTGCCGATGCAGCGCCCATCTAAAATCATTCAATGGCAGGCGTATAACACGAGTTTATGCTGACGCGGCGATGACTTTGCCGAGCATGCTGGCGCTGGTAATGAAACATTCAATACTTTAGCACTAGAACCATCATTCGGGGCCGCCGGGGAAACTCACCTGGACGTATAGACGCAGAGATCATTCTGAAACAAACACTGCCAATGCTCAATCCGCAGGGCAGAATCTCCTACGGTTTCTGTGCTTCCATTGGTTGGTTGCCTTGTAGCGCTTGATGTTCCGGGGAGCAAAACAAGACCGGGTGGGTGTGGTGTTAGCTCCAATAGAAGCAGAGTCGAGTAAAACTCGAAATCCCGACCATAGGGAGCTCAACGGATTGGATTCGCACGTCACATCCTGCGACTGGGACCGCGGCACTTCCTGTCAGAACTTTCTCCGCACGGCCAAAAAGGTGTTCGGTGCAGTATACGCACAAATGTGGGTAATATAGTGATTTGAAGGGGCGAGAAAAGCTCCACCAATGTCTCACCCCGTTTTTCGTATCTTCCTAGATTCGCCTTGTGGCCCCTGCTGCCGTTGATTAGAGCGGAAGTAGAAACGCAGTAAAGTCTATAATCACGTCACCCAGTCTTTGATTGCGGCTAGCCTGACCTGAATCCCAAAATATGTAGTTCCGGGGAGCAATGTCACGACTGTAGGAGCAACCAGCTGTTGTGTGGAGCGGTTTTTGGGGAAAGGAAACATATACAGTGCGCGTCTTAGTATATGTCTCGAGAGACGTGGTATCCAGATTTAGCCAATATATTGGAAGCACATTAAAAGGCTTTCATAGACACGAAAGCTTAGCCGAAAATGAGGCTCGATCCGCTGCTGCTGCCGACACTGAAAATATCTGTTTTAGCGTACGGGATAAGTGAAAAATCAACCTAGCAGAGACTATGTCAAGACACGATGGTCGCATGGCCGTGCTTTTGAACCCCAGAATGTAGGGATGTGCCCTTCACGCTCCTTCGCGGCTGGAAAGGTCCAGGTTCAAAGCTTGCACACTGTGAGCGGTCAACAGCTATTGGTCAAACCCTAATACCCCTAGGTTATGGAGATTTGAAAAGGTCAATGTGTGTAGGTTCAAATAAATCGCCAGATACAGGCATGAAAACAGAGCACAACGACCATGGCCAAGAGCGAGGCGGCGTCGACACAAAAACTACATCGTCGGGGCCTGTCGGGCAATGCCGTGTCAAATAGAGAATCAGATGTGTCAGCGGCACCATTGTCGGTGCTGTGCCTTGATCAATCAAGCCCAGTGACCACGTCCGCGACTGCGCCTGAAGACACCATCTCAAGTTACGATGAATCCCTTTCGCCTTATAGGTAGACTTGTGCCACCCCGAATTTCTGTCATTTCGCTGACAGAACTACTTCTGTTATAGGCGACTTGTTGCATTTTGCGTCCAAATGCATTCTCATCCACAGAGTGCACCAAATGCGATCCGGCCGAGGTGAGTGTCACTTCCCCTTCTTTCAAACTTCAGTATGTCGCTTACATCAAACACCCAAAGGGTTATCTTTAAAAACGCAAGCTATATATGTATTTGTTTTCGTGACTCGCTACATCGACGTCCTTTACCGCTGGGTTTCGGTGTACAACACCTTTATGAAAATCTTCTACATCGCGTCTAGTATCTTCATAATATGGCTTGCTTTCTGGAAGTACAGGTGCGTGAATCGTGTCATCCATCTGAATACTAAGCTGACACGGAAACAGACCTATGGACGACGAGGAGTCGACGGACACCATGCCCATCGTGCTTGTGCTAGTTCCACCTGCTCTTCTGGCCTTGGTATTCAACTACTCCTTCTCACCTATAGAAATTCTTTGGTCGTATTCAATATTCCTGGAGGCGCTTGCGATATTACCACAACTCTGGATGCTCAGGAGAACAGGCCAGTGCGAGGCATTGACGAGATACTATATCTTCTGTCTTGGAGGATACCGAGCGTTCTATATCGGAAATTGGATATGGCGGTGAGTCTATCTGTCTTCTTTTCACTCCGTCCTTCTTGCTACTCCATCGTTTCACTAAACTTGCTATTCCTTAGGTTCTCCACCGAAGGCATGTATGACCCCATCGCCATCTCCGGCGGCATCGTCCAGACAGCCCTCAACTTCTACTTCATCTACGTCTACTTGCAAAAGTATCCGAACTTCGAGGATATTGAACGTCCTGGGCCGATCCCGTTACCAACGTCCGACCCTGATGTCCCACCTCCCCCTCCACCGAAACCTTCTACTGCAGGACCGACGCACCCCCCGGTTACCGACCAAGGACTCCAGGCTGCAGAAGAAGGAGCTTCAAAGATTGTTGCTGTCGGTGACGCGCCGCCAGTGCCATTAGCGAAGGATGCATTTGTGCTAGAAGATGAAGAGGAGGCATGAGTCGGTCTTATACTGTCTTTGCCATGTATACTACGCGACTTCTCCGCGAAACCTTTTACCGTATCTCTGTTGCCGTGAGACAAAGTGACTTGCAGGTCTGGCTGCACAGGATCGAGATCATTTACTGGGCTTGAGTGTTTCTCTCTAGATGTGATTACACTCTCAGACCGCCATATCACACGACGCAATACTTATGGAGCAGCCTCAATGCCTGTGGCGCTGGACAACTTCTTATTCGTATGTAAACTTGGGTTTCCGCGCCGAAAAGACTGGACAATGTTGAGCTCGCCGCTCCTTACAATGGAAGGATTGTTAAGAGTCAGCGAGGAAACCATATTTAGATAGCTTTATCTTAGGGCGAGATCTACAACGTTGATGGATGCTTGGGGCGAACGATGTGCAGGCATCCTTTGATCCATATTAATAATCTGGATGCACCATCTCGTGGTGCCACATGTAGCCTCACTGCGAACGCCCTCATTCCTCCGAGGTTTATCAATTGCCACCATCGTTGGTGCCATCTCGAGATGGCTATGGTATTCACTTGATGGCCTTCCCGAGACATCTATAGCAAGAGGCAGCGCAGGGTCGTATATAGCATATGTCATGCTTTTGAACCACTTTAAGTCCCGAAGCGCGTCATACTTTCGAACCGCAATCAGCTCAACGTTTTACAGTGCGATATTTGTTACATAGACATCCCATCATGATATGAATGCCGCTCGGATGCACATGCTCAAATGGGGCTCGATCCTGTGTGCTAACGCCTAAATGCCCTCATTAGAATCATGGCCATTGACATTAGCGTTTATCATTAGCTGTAGATAAGCCCTGTTGCACATGGTAAAGTGGTACTTGTGATTTAATGTGCCTGTTGACGCCTCTGTGACATCTACGGCACCTCGATCTTCATCATCCGCGAAGCATATAAATGCTAAATCTTCGATTACGGCTCTCGCTACTCCCCACTGCCTCGACCCATCACTAACATGCAATTTTCGACCGTTTTCCTTGCTATAATCGGCGCTTCCGCTGCGATGGTCTGTGCGTCTCCGATCCCCAAGCAGCAAACCGGAGGCGTTGTCTACTACGAGTCGGGAGAGAAGAGAGTGCGCCGATATCCATAGCGCCGTTGATGAAAACTAAAATATCCAAAATTAACAGTGGCAACCCGATCATCCACCTGGTTATTCCTATGCCGTATCGGAGGAGAAATGAATAGGCATTGCAGCGCAGGTTCTCGTCCACTCTGAGAGTCATACATTGCGTAGGAGTCGAACGAATATTGATTGGCCAAGGAGTAGACAGTGTTGGCGGCTTTGTAGTTCTGCTAAAGTAAGAACCTGCTGGAGACCCGGTGGCTCGAGGACGGTTTTTCCCCAAGAATCAGAGCGGAAGTTCGTCAACAGTGTATTGGTTTGGTTAATGTGGAAAGCCGCACCTGTAATGCAGCTGATAGGCGCATGCCACTGGATAAGTATTTGCATCTGGTTTACAGATGAGCCAATATTGAAAACACATTTGGCAGTTCAAGGAGGACATCGTCGTGCTTCTGCCGTCCAGTCCTGAACCTGAGCGAGCGAGCAAGCGCAAGTAAAACGAAAGCTTCAGCGGATCTGAAAAATGCCGCTCTTATCGGCGACGAGGAACTTAACACTCGTCAAGTTCATCGGAGACATTGCTAGAATACATTGCCTAGAATCCTCCCAGACGGAAAATGTCGCAGCCTGTTGCCTGATTTCAGAGCATCTGCCCCTAGAGAAATTAGGTACTCTAGAGACAAGCACGCCTAGTGCGGTTTCCATGGGCGACGCTTCCGAGAGATTGCAGTTAAGAGACGAGCCTTTGCTGCATAAATTCCAGAAAGCGGGCATTCAGCAGCCCCTTTCGATGCACGCATCGCCGGTTCCTGGAAGTAAAAGTGCATAAAAGTCAGAAGGACAACGGGGAGATTAAATTGCCACCAACACCGGCAATCACCTTGTCTCTTCATTTTCTTGTTTTCCTCGACGCCTGAGTGCATCACTTAGTCGCGTGAAACTAGTTTCGTAAGATGAATTTTTCCCAAGGAAAGAGCGCGAAAGTTTTGGTAGCTCACTGGAGGATAGTGTATGCGTATTTATCTGGCATGTATCGAGGTGCGCTTAGCAAATATCTTGAATTTCCGAAGTGGTGTACAAGGATCATGAACCAATGACAAAGGATCATTCTACTCGAGTTTGTTGACTCAAGTACCACGGGGGTAGTATGATCGGCAAGTTTCATTCAGAGCGTAATATCTTCCCACGCTATATATCCACATCTTTTCATGCAGGCTGAGCGCTGAGTTCTCTCGCCTCCGTCATTCTTTCGAGCCTTTCAACGTTTGACAATATCCCGACGAGATGCTCACCACCACATGTCCCGTGTCTGCTCTCACATTTGGAAACATCAGATACTTGCAATCAGCGATTACTGTTACAGGTCTCTCATGATACCACTGTCATGGACTACTTCGCGCGCGAGCTTGTTTTTTATCGTTTCGAGATTTGATTTGCATCTGCTGCGACGGGATGGGTTCATAAAGACGATAAATAACGTCTCATTTGATCTCCCTGTGTAACGGACCCTCCTCTCAGGTTCCGCGTAGGCAGCATGCCATCGTGCCGTTCAGTTGCCGTGGACGCAACCGAAATTGGAGCGACTACTAGGCCCATGAGCATTCTGGAACCCTCAAATTCTACCCCACGGACCTCTCACGGGAACCACTTGAGCCCTGAGCGCATTCCTCCCAATCTTCTATAACTCCCGGGCCGTCAAAGCATCTTGTCAAGTCGTGACACGCAGCACTCGAGCAGGCACCGAGGTTGCAATCGAGCGATGCATCCGCATAATCTCTCGTTGGATGCCATGCGTGGCTATAAATATCTTTCGGTCAGCCATTCGGTAATCAGTCGGTGGCAGGCACATTTGAACCCGCGGGAAGACATTTTGTATGCACTGAACACACAGCTGCAGTAGGTCTTCCTTATGTCACCACATCTCCACCATACATCACAGAAAGCTCGCTGATTAGCAGCGCTCACACCGAGCATCCAGGACCTTTGGTACCATCGACGGCCAATAGAACTAGGTATCTGCTATGGCCGACGGTCCTAAAGAAATAATGACAAGCATGCCTCCTGTGTGCCATAGTGTCGTGTATAGTCTCGCCACGCTCGAACCGCTACAAATCTTCTGCAGTTTATCAATCGCTATCCATACCGATGCCAACTCGGTGCAATCATATCTAATCAATGCCCCGAGACATGATGACTGGAAGCACAAAGTCAGTATATGACTCGCTCTTCAAAATCCCAGTCTAAAATGTGGCATAGATCGGAATCAAACTATGCAGCGACCGTCCATGTAAGAGCTCATCTCAAATCCTTGTTCTCTTGCTGAAAGGTATAAGTACAGCTATGCGCACCAGCGCTACATGAATGCCACTCGGAAGCAACCTGCCGAGAACGGCACAGCATTGTATAAAGATGTTATGCTGATGCTGAAGCCCCCTCGCGGCAGACACGTCAAGTGACACTAATTTCTGTCAATGTCTAAATCAGCTGGCTGCTATACATGAGTCGCGTTGCACATGGTGAAGTGACACTAGCGAGTCACTGTGCCTGTTGACGCCATATTCAGTTCTTTCGTACCATTCACGGCACCTCATCATCCCCGGTGTTATGCGGTCATCCTAAGTCGACAGAAATGTATAAGTACATCGATTTCTCGACCACGTCTTCCACTTCTCCTCACCGCGTCGACTCTTCATTAACATGCAGTTTTCAGCCGTTTTCGTTGCCGTAGTGGTTGCCGCCGTTGCGACGGTCCGCGCTTCGCCAATCCCGGAGGGGAAAAGATGGGTCAGCATTGCATTCAAATGCAGTCGCTGATAAAATCTGAAGTCTTCATGTTTGGCAGGTGGAGCCGGTACACCCTGCTGGTTATTCGTACGCCGTATCCGAGGCGGAGAAAAGAGAGGTTAGCATTACAATGCCGCCGCTGGCAAAGCTGAAGTCTTCATCGTCGTCAGTTCCCCCACCCTGCCGGTATTGTGTACGCCATCTCGGAGGAGAAACGGGTAAGCACTGCGCCGCGATTTCTGGCGAATGCTGAGGATTTCATCGTTGGCAGTTCGAACACCCTGCCGGTGTTGGTTACGCCGTCTCTGAGGAGGAGAAAAGAGAGGTGAGTGCAACTACGTTGCTTCTGACCAAAGCTGAGCCCTTCATGGTTAAAGTTCCCACACCCTGCTGGTATTTCATACGCTATATCGGAGGACAAAAGAGAGGTCAGCATAGCAACAAAGGCTCTGGCAAAAGCTGATATTCCAAGGACGACAGTTCCCGCACCCTGCTGGCATTTCATACGCCATATCTGAGGACAAGAGAGAGGTCAGTATCGAAATAAAGGTTCTGGGAAAAGCTAAAGCTTCAAGGATGACAGTTCCCGCATCCTGCCGGCATTTCGTACGCCATTTCGGAGGAGAAGAGAGAGGTGAGCATCGAAACAAAGGTCTGGTACAAGCTGAAGCTTCACGAATGACAGTTCCCGCATCCTGCTGGCATTTCGTACGCTATTTCGGAGGACAAAAGAGAGGTCAGTAGTGCAAAAAAGGTTCTGGCAAAATCTTATATTTCACGGATGGCAGTTTCCGCATCCTGCTGGCATTTCGTACGCCATATCAGAAGAGAAGAGAGAGGTAAGGATTGCGACATAGCTGCCGATAAGGGCTGAGATCGTCATGAATGGCAGGAGGATATAGAACACGTCACCTACAGTGGCTACATCCTGTCCGAAGAGAAGAGAGAGGTGAGCATCGCAGCGTAGCTTCCGGAAGACTGAAGTCTTAATGGTCGACAGTTCCCCCACCCCGCCGGCATTTCATACGCCATATCGGAAGAGAGGAGAGAGGTGAGTATCGCAAAAAGTGTTCTGGTAAAATCTGAAGCTTCACGGACGGCAGTTCCCGCATCCCGCTGGCATTTCGTACGCCATTTCGGAAGAGAAGAGAGAGGTGAGCAGCGCAGCGTGGCTTCCGTAACACTGAAGCCTTCATGGTCGACAGTTCCCCCACCCCGCTGGTATTTCGTATGCCATCTCGGAGGAGAAACGAGTAAGCATCATGTTGAGATTTCGGCGAAGGGTGAGAGTCTCATCGTTGACAGTTCGAGCACCCTGCCGGTGTTGGCTACGCCGTCTCGGACGCGAAATGAGCAAATGTTGCATCGCAGCTCTCGTCGACTTTGTGGTAGGCGTACTGGCGAAAGGAGAATTTTATAAATGTGATACTAGTGAATACAATGGTGATAAATGTATATCTGCGTCTGTGCTAACAATTGAGCCGAGATTGAAAGCACAGTTCTCAGAAGCAGAAGACGCACTGCTGGCCAAGAGTCCAATATCAAGCTTGTGCGAGTAGGTGTGAAGCTGCGGCGCGTGCGTACAACTCCACCATGAGGATAGTCTGTCAGTGTAATGCGACAACGATAAAAGGCGCTGCTAGGGCGCGCTCCTAATTTCAACGCTCTGGGGCCGGTTCGTGTGCCACGATCGGTTCTGCCTACCACGCGACCTGACCAGATGATCAGCAGGATGATATGGCATCGCGTGCCATCTCACGCACCTCTCACGATGGGTTGCGTATAGCCCCCCGCTGGAGATACGATCAAGCCCGTCCTAATTCCTCCTGATTAGTGTCCTCGGTACGGGTGTAGTCCATTAACACTCCGGTGATTTCAAAGTGGCAAGGTTTGCACGCGATCGCTTCTACGGCTGACCAGAGCGTCCAGTCGGAAGAATAATGGCACAAGATCGTACACATGCAGAACAGAATCAAGCCAGAACTTTCGAACACTTTCCACCAGTTGTTGTGATCATGAATAATGAATTGGGCGAGGGGCAAGATCATGCTCTCGAAATTGGTATACACTCACCTACAAGTGCGTCATAACGAGGTCGAGAATCCCTCGCCCCGCGCCCTGTGCCTAAAAATGTCGTCGTCTGCGACGTCATCATGAGAAAGCTATTCCAAATGGCATAGATTCAAATCTTCGCGAACGTTCTCCACGCCGAGCGACGCACTCTCCACCCAGATAGCTGATAGCCTAGTCTTATCTAGCAGACGGGAGCGAGTTGTGATGGGGCACTGCACGTGGTGGTTGGGTGAGGAGCGATTGTCGGCGTTGTGGCCATTTGCAGACGCGACCAGGCCCAAAACGGCAATCATCCCCTCTGCACTCCACGGTGACCTCACTCCCCTATGCATATTCCACTACAGTCGCCTCCCTCCTAATCCATACCCCTCTCAATCCATACTCCCTCCTAATCCATGGATTTTGGGCCAAACCAAGTTGGTTACCGCCAAATTTAGGCCTCGGATCCATAACTCCCT
>JACXVL010000064.1:0-102435 GCA_014898675.1 Athelia sp. TMB
CAAGTCTTTGCACCAGACCCTGCGCACGGCATTGCCGACGAGCACCCCAATCTCATCTACCCGTCCCAGCATCCGCCACCAGGTCAGATAGTCCATCACGCCTTTCATATCCTTCGCTGCCACGCTCATCGCAGCCTCGACCGCGGGCTCGCCCATCTCGCCCGCTTTCGCGCCGAGAACCTCGGCGTGCGCCTTGACTTTCGCTTCTTCCACCATCCCGCGCAGCTCGTTTGCTCGCAGAAACACCGCATCTAAATCCTGCTCCTCGCCCTTGATGGCGTCCCGACATGCTTCGAGCGCCAGCCGCACACCGGAAAGCGCCGTCTCTGCGCGGACCATCCCAGGCTTTTGGGGGAACTTTTCTAGAATGGCAGAGATGGCGCCGTTGACGAGGGCGATGTTGGAGCGCGTGTAGTCGTGCTGGAACTTCTCAACGTTCCGCGCATTTTTCGGATCTGAAGCTAGCGTTGACAGGGCGCGTAGGGCGAGATGGGGTTCCACAAAGATGATCTTGGCACCAGAAGAGAAATGTATAAGGGAATCTTGGACATGCTGTGCTACTTCTGGCGTGGAGGGGATAGCGGAGATGAGGATGATAGTATTAGGATTGCGCAGAAGCAATGCATGCTTGAGAAGAAATGAGGGCGACGTTGTGAGAGGGTTGAGGAGTATAATGGGGATGTCAGCTTTGAGGAGTATTCGGTCCAGAGGGTTTGAGTCAGTTGGTGTTGCTGGTGGGTATTCGAGCAGCTGCGTGGGTTGAGGGAATCGCTGGAACCAAGACGAAGGGACGCGCAGTGTTTTATTTTCGCCATTCAATGTTGGCCCCTCTCTTTTACGGAGTGAGCGACATGTACAGGATGGCTGGGTGCAACTCACTCGATAAGCAATGCATTCTCCCCCTCGGATGCATAATTCCACCTGTCCCGGATAGCTGCATTGTATTCATCTGTCGAGGCCAACGGATCCTGCAATAGCGCTGTGATAAACGCCTCTGACCCGGCCCATTCATCCATCCCGAACACTGTCGCGCCATTTAACATAACCTGCACTCGAGCAAGTAAGGACACACTCACCAGCGACCTGCATCTTGCGGTCCACGGCGCCCGTCGACAGATCATCCCATACATCGCCGAGCGCTCTCTGCCAATAGTCCAATTCCGTGCTGTGCTTCTGCCCGCGGCCGAGCGCACGAGGAAGAAAGCGGGATGTGTTGTGGAGCAAAGTGAGCACCTGCGCTTTGGAGGGCAGTTGATCGCCTTGGGCGCCAGATGCAGCAGAGTTTGCTACTCCCCGTCCGCGTATCAGAGGTGGCCTGGACGCCGGCCCGCTAGCAGAGAGACAGGTTTGCAAGCCGCGTTGGTGGTTCCGAGGAAGAGCTTGGGCAATTTGGAGAGAGCGGGCGGAGGTGATGGCTTTTGTAGCCATTGGACGGCCATGCGTAGAAACCAGGCATGTTTGCATCAGACGGCGAGCATGGACGGGAGGAAGTGGGAGCCTCAGTCTGTAGAGCGGGCGGGCACATTGATTTTCGACTCACGTGCCGGTCGCGACGACGCGGCTGTGGCTGAGCATGCGGTCTTTCTTGGGGTATACTTGTTTCAATTCTCGTATCTCGGGATATCCTGCATGCTCTTCGAGTACTTGCTGGTCTCAGTACACAGATCTACGTTATATTTTAGCCCATCAATACTCATGGTATTTGTGGATAAATTTTATAATAGATTCGCAATTTAAAAAGATGATCAGCCAACAAAGAACCACAGAGGTCCTGCACTAAATAACTCGGGCCGTAGATTTCTCGGAGTCCTCGTCCGCACCGCGGTGAGAGATAGGGGACTTGAGATTCATTCCAATTTCAAGAACTACAGAGAGATGGTGAGACAGATGCCTGTATCTGATGGTGGGTGTAGCTTACCGATATAGGCCAGAAGGATTAGACCTTGAGCTATTGCAAGCAGCACATAGCACACGAGCGGGGATCCGAAGAAAATCAGGCCGTACCACAGCTGAGCCCAAGCCAGCAAGAGAACGATCCTGCCAAACCACATGTGGAAGTGACTGCGAAATAACGGGCGGTCAGTGCTCATCCTGGTAGTGTTTGCGAGCGGACGCACTCAAGGAATGCTCTCTTGGTACGTGGTCCCCGTTGCCGACGATGAAGAATGGAAATGGTGATACCTCCAAGTGCTTGGAAATAGAGCAGGGCGAAGATTGCCACTCCAATCTTGTGATGCGCTGTTTTCAAGTTGCCAGGGGATGCGGCTGCCCATCCAACTCCCCATGCTACATATCCCAAATGTACCATGTCAAATTCGTACCGCAATGTTTGTGCCAGGCTGACGCACCGATCGGGAAGAAGGTGGTCACTGCAATAGTGTTCAATGTCGAGTGTGCCTGGTGTGCCATCGTCAGTTGGTGCCATAGATCTAGCCAATGTCAGCTTACTATGAACCACCGCGAGCCCATGAGGTTTCTCCCAAACCGCGACGCAAATGTTGCAAGCGGTATCAAGAAAATGAATGTGATGACCATGAAGATCGCATGGACATAGATGAGATTCGAGTAAAGCTTTGTTTCTCCGACATTCTCGCCGTTCTCTCGGAGAGAATCAATTGAGGCATGCACGGGAGAGAAAAGGATAGCTGCCAAAGGGGTGAAGACAAGTGGGAGCAGCATGGCTGCAAATGAATAAACAGATTATTTCATTCAAGCTTTCATAGCCGACCCCAGGCGATCGAGGTAGCTACCAGCCGCATTTAAGATCAAGGCATCGAGCCAATGACCTCAGACCTGGTCACGCAGTGGGATAACGCGACGTCACGAGACCGCAGAGCACCACACACATATCGGGCAACGATCATCCGATTCATCGACTCTGAGCACATAATTTAGATCATAAGGCACTTCGAAACGCATGCCAATACATGCGCAGTCCATCCTCTAGCAGAAAATTCTTCTCAATTGGACCGGTACCATTCCTTCAAGATGAGGGCCCAGAATCGGGAGAGTCGTGAGAGGATGACTCGAGACTGGATACGCAGGCTCCTCGGATTGAGGACCGGTTGGAGAGAGTCGCAGAACTAGCACTAGCACTAGTGGTGGCAACACTCCAGGTATCGTCGCTCAGTCCGAAAACCACGAAGTACCTCACGCTAGATCTGATTCCGAGAAATAACAACGGGCAGGCTGGTGACTTTTAAAGCCACTGGATGAAGACTGGACATGTTTGCATTAGACAAGCATAGACGAAAGGAGATGTTTGCATGAGTTTCAGTCGGGTACCCTTTGTAGAGCTTGGTAGGACAAACTCGTAGCGCTGTAGGACAAAAAGTTGAAACAAGATCTTATGTAATGGGAACATTGACTTTCGGCTCACGTGCCAATCGCGACAAACGTCTTCCGCTTCAAGTTGACTGTCGCGACTTGGTCACGACTGACTCTCAGACTCTCTGAGTGCGCTGAGTACTCGAGGTCTCTGCACAAAGTCCCAAGTGGCTCGCTATGTCGTTTCATTGTGGCTACGTCTGCCTACCCGTACTTTATCTGTCCTTCGGACTCTCTTGTTGTTGTCACCGCATTAGTGTTGTGCGGGCCGGGCTTGGGCTTCAGGCCCGGGCTTGGGCTCGGCTTGGTGAGCTTGGGCTTGAGATAATCTCAAGCCCGGCCTACTACTGGGGCTTGGGCTGGGCCGGGTCAGGCTTGGGCTTGAGCCCGGGCTTGAGCTAATTAGTCACGTGAGTGTCATCCCTATGTTCGAGTTCTTGTCGGATCTCTCGTTGTTCACACAACCGGTTTTTGACAGTGTTAAGTACTATTTGAATATATGTGCATGTGAATTACAGTGCTTTGCATAAAGAATGACAGTTCTGTTTTCGCGAAATTTCCAAATTCGTTACCACGTGATGACAAAAGCATGACACTTGGCGTTCATCCCACTCGGTTTTTCCCTTTCATCTTTGCCGATGCCCTCATATTCAACCTACATTCCATCCCTACATGATTGAAGTGCTTGTATCTGCAGAACCGATGTCGTATTCCCGCTCGTTGATGCAAGCCGATGCTGACCGCGGTGACATTGGTGACAGGTCATGCGGATTTCGGCACGTGCACACCAATTTTCGCCGCAACGCAACTGTCATTCTTTATGCAAAGCACTGTAGCCACTCAATCGACTACATCGAGTCAAAAGATCTGCATGCGGCCCGAGGCGAGGTGAGACTTAGCAGCCAATAATAGCACCGAGGTTTTGTCAGCGAGACTTACGATCTCAATTCCGGAGAGCAGGCTATTTGCTAAGATTAAAGGGCACTGAGAACCAGTTTCTATAGTTATAATAAGTCATTTCCAGTCTTAAAATTGTATTGCAGATGAGTTGTGAAAGCAGCAAAAATATATCAGGTGCCGATTGACTGACCAGTGGCGCAGCATTCGCAACACCAAATTGGGAAACCACGCCACCTGCTGCGCCACTCAAGCCCGGGCTTGGGCCCTGGGCTTGGGCTTCAAAAATTCTGAGCCCGGCCCCAAGCCCACTCAAGCCCTGTACTGGGCCGGGCCTGGGCCGGGCTCTGTGGGCCGGGCTGGGCCGGGCCTCGGGCTTGAAGCCCGGCCCAGCACAACACTACACCGCATGCCGGATCTGCGGTGTACTTCACTTAACCCATCGACAATGATTGCATATGTGTATAGGATGTACCATAAATGCGCAATCTCAAAATTCGGTAAAACAGAAAACAAAAGGTGCTGCGCTAAGCAGCTGGGGTCGTAGATTTTATGCCGCTCTCGTTGGTATCTCGGTGAGATATGGGGGACTTGCGATCCATTCTGATTTCCAGGACTGCGAAGGAGTGGTGAGACAGATGCCTATATTTGATGGTGGATAGCTTACCGATATAGGTAACAAGAATCAACCCCTGAGCTACCGCAAGCAGGACATAGCACACAAGTGTGGACCCAAAAAACGTCAAGCCGACCCATAGCTGAGCCCCAGAAAGTAAGAGAACGATCCTGCCGAACCCCATGTGGAAATAACTCCGGAACAACGGCAGTCAGTGCTCGTTCCAGTTGTTAATGTAGCCAGACGCACTCATAGAATGCCCTCTTAGTGCGTAATTCCCGCTGCCGACGGTGAAGAATGGCTATGATAATACCTCCAAGTGCCTGGAAATAGAGAAGGGCAAAGATTGTTACTCCGATCTTGTGATGCGGATACTGCAGATTATTAGGAGATGAGGCTACCCAGCCAACTCCCCATGCTACCCAAAATTGTACCATGTTAGATTCATTCTCCGATATAAGCCGGAGAGCTACGCGCCAATTGGGAAGAAAGTGGTCACTGCAATGGCGTTTAGCGTCGAGTGAGTCTGATGTGCCACCGTCAGTTTGCAATATGCTGCAGCTGTGGGTAATGACAACGTACTTTGAACCACCGCGCGCCTATAACGTGCCTCCCGAACCGCGACGCAAATATTGCAAGCGGTATCAAGAAAATGAATGTGATGACCATGAAGATCGCATGGACATATATGAGGTTCGAGTACAGCTTTGTCTCTCCCGAATTCTGACCATTCGCTCGAAGAGAATCAATCGAGGCATACGCAGGGGAACAGAAGATGGCCGCCGAAAGTGCGATAACGAGTGGGAACAGCATAGTTGCGGATGAAATAAATTGTTTCATTCACGCTTTTATATAACCAGTAACCAGATCATTCAAGATCAAGGTATCATGCTTGGCAATGACCTGTGTGACCGCTCGATAGCAAAATATTTGACGTCACAATATTGCATTTGGCAATCTTGGCAACATACCGGGGGATGGTCATCTAGAATTGAAAGCTCAGGGCTGGTAAAAGACTGCAACTGTCACCAGGCCTCTCGGCGTCGCCGCAATGTCCATGAGATGGAGAGCGACCTCGCGAACATAGTCTGTTGCACCCAAGCGATTCCGAGGAATGTCAATTTGCTCGCCGGACTGTGATAGATCCTTTTTTTGCCAGCAGGTGGATTCTATGCTTATGTCACCGAACCCTGCACCCATGCTGACAGCGAGCCAGCCTGGCCCGCCTTCGGTAAGTAGCTATAAACTGCTTGCTCCTCGCTAAAGTAGGCGAGCATCGGCGGAAGAAATGGCGTGCCAAGACCTCGGAGTAGCCAGCCTGAGTGTCAGGTCCACTGATCCACGAAAGAACAAATCCACGGCTTGCATAGATATAGGACGGGTTAGTGCAAGACCTGCTGAGTTGACCGCGAGACAGTATGTCGATCCGAATATCCTGCAGAAATGCCATGATTATTGGTTGTTAGCTCATAGGCTATGACCACTGTTAACAATACCAAGCGTGTCGAAAGCTGGTCAAAATAGCATAAGCATGTATTACCGCAATCATATGCATGCATAGAACGAGAGATACGCAAGATACGCGTCATTAAAATGCCATAAATATCCGCTCACTCGCCCTTCACAATCGATATCTCGCGCTTCATGGCCTCCACGAGTTCGCTGGCAGCCTGTTCCGTCTGTGTTCGAAGTCTAAATGTCACGGAAGCGCCATTTTCGTCGTGACCAATGAAGGTCACAATCTTGGCAGACACTGAGGGTGTGAGGCCCGAGTAGATGTGGAAATTCTGGAAAATGAAAGCAGAGTTAGCACGAGTAGAGTGGCGGGGGCGGAGACAAGGAGAACGTACGATAAGGATCTTTCCCGTGCTGCTATTTCGACAAAGTACTCTGCGCGCACTCGTTGTCTTGTGTTTCTTTAGACGAAGATTGCCTTGAGGAAAGTAGCTCATCAGGGTGCGCTCCGACCAGCCAGGAGAGAACACCTACCAATGCCAATATCTCTCCATTCCTGCGACCCATCGTCTTTCTTCCCAAGTTTGAAGACCTTACACCGCGTGGTGTGCGTCGTCTCCTCATCTTCCTCACCTTCCCCCTCAACATCGTGATTCTTGGTCGGCAACGCCTTTGAATCATCCTCCGCCTCAGGCTCTTCGGACCCAGCTGGTTTAGCGGCTGGAGGCGCACCGAATCCACTGAACGAACCCCCGAACCCGCCGGAAGCGGCGGGCGCAAATGGGCTAGAAGAAGACCCGAATGCGGATGTCGTCGCAGGCGCGGGCTTCGCAGTCTCAGGATCGGGTGTTGGTGAGGGAGACGCAGCGCCAAACCCAAATCCAACGGGGTTGCCGAAAGTGCCACTCTTGGCACCACCAAACCCAGCGAACGAACCCAAGGTCTTCGGTGGGCTGGAGGTGCCGCCCGACGAAGATCCAAAGAGGTTGCTGGTGCTGAAGGGACTCGCGGCGGCGGGTTTGCCGGGAGAGCCAAAGGCTCCTCCTGACGAGAAGCCGCCGCCGCTTCCACCGAAAGGGTTGGAAGTGGGCTCAGATTTGGGCTCGGACTTGGAACTTGGTTCCATCGAAGAGTCCTCCGTTTTCGTCTCCGTAGCCTTTCCAAATATGGATGAGTTTGAGGCGGGGAGCGCGCTGTTGCCGAAAGGAGAGGTTTTGGGGGTGGATTCCGCTGCCGGTTTTGACGAGAGAAAGTCCGGCACCGCAGCTGTTGAGCCGAAGGCAGACTTGGGAGGACCGGCGGATGAGGCGGCAGCGGCGGTTGTCGCAGGTGGCTTGCCAAACCCAGCAAATGATGTGGGAGCTGGAATGCTGAAGCCACCTCCACCGCCGGATGAAGGGGCCGCAGTACTCGCTGGCGTGACTGGTTTGCCTCCGAACGTGAAGCTCGCTGGTGGAGTTGGCAGGGTCATTGCTGGTTTCGGTACTGGTTTCGGTATTAAGGAGGCGGCCGTCCCAAACGTAGGAGGCGCCGAAGAAGCAGATGTACTGGATGCACCAGCCTTTGGCTTCGCATCGTCAAATTCCTTCTGCACAGAGTCGCGGAAGGTTTTGTAGTGCGTCACCAGCTTCGACACGTCTTCGAACGGATCCTGTTCGATTGCTTTGGAGATCGCGGATAAGAAGGACACGTTCAGGCCGCGCAGTGATTTGTAATACTTGAGCGCAGCTGGGTCGACCTCCTCACTCTTCGGGGCAGGCGCCGCAGCGGGCGCAGGGGTGGGTGCGCTACCGAGGAAGGATGCGAATGCTTTCGTGGCGCCAGACGCAGATGAGGAGATTGTAGGTGGTGGTTTGGCGTCGGGAGAGAAGGATGCGCCAAAGGTAGCGGAAGGGGAGGAAGAGAAGAAGCTGGATGTTGCGGTCGCAGAACCGAATCCACTGAAACCACCAAGCTTGGGTACCGGAGGAGCCTGTGAGGAATTAGTACCATAAAAGCTCTGTATAAAGGACATTTCGTACTTCGGTTGTGGCCTCGGTATTCGAGAGAGGCGGTGCGGCCCCCAGTCCACTGGCCATTGAAGCGCGTTTGGGAAGGCCGCGCATCCTAGGAACATATAATGCGTTGAGATGTGTGTTTCTGCACCGATACATAAGATTACTCACTTTCTACCCGCAAGAACGCTTTCATCTGCTTTGCGCAAACCCATTCCCGGTTCCGCGTCCTCATCCTCCTGACAGGCCGATTGGCACCCGCAACAAATGGTGCATATTTTATAGACAACTCACCTCTTCAGCATCCATGTTGGATATTTGCTTTTCGGCGCCGCGTTTCATGGTGGCTAGTAGTGCAGGATGGGAGAATACACCAGTTCGAGAATGTTGAGGACGACGACGCGCTGTTGATTTTAGGCGCTGTAGCGCAGCCACCAAACTCGGACGCAAAACTTGCTGTTGCTCTCCCACCACATCCACCAACTCTCACAGTCGCATAAAAATATTTCCGCTAACCTCAACTTATCAGCTTAAAATGCTGCTCCATTATTCGACGGAATTTACAGAGAGAAGACCGGATGGCATCATGGGCCGCTTATCAATGGATATAACATGATTCGCTGGACAAGCATCTGGACCGCCGCCACTGCACTGTGCAGGGCAAAATATGCCCTTCTGGAACTCACTGGGCTTGTGTGCCCGCCTGTCTCTGGCTATCTCCTCGTGCTCCCGAAGTGCGACAGCACCGGTGTTCGAATTTTCCTTTGAATTGACAGATCTCGGTGGCATACTCAGTGTACCTCAATCATATGGCTAAAGTCAAGCTTCCAGCGTTGGTGTCGCCATCTAGACCCTGTAGATCGATGGCAGACTTCATGTGCATGTATATGCTCTATATGTACAGGGGTGTACGGGTACGCGCCATTTTCCCGGTCGCTGGGCTAGTGAGTCCCAGTGTAAATGGTGCATCTTAGGTAGCTAAATGCCCTAGGCAGGGGTGACTAGCAGCGTTCCATAGGCTTCTTCGATCACCTCAAGCGACAACATCCTGCATCTCCTTCTATCTAGATTGTGTGTGGGATCTATTCCTCTTCCCGTTGCCAATGACGAGATTCGCCGATGCGATTAGTACTATGAGGCCCACTCTGGCGTAGGTGGCGTGCAGCGCGATAGGAACCATGTTGTTCTAGAGCAAAGCTTATTTTTTGTTGCCAGCTGAACGTTTTTGCGCTCCCAGACACACACGGACCTGTTGGCCGACAAGAGGCGGACAATCCACGGGGATCCCTCAATCTTTGCAGTGGCAAAGTAAAGCTTGGCAGTCCCTGACTTCCTGGTGAGCAATTTTGTGTTATCCCGTTCTGCAGCTATCTCTTGGATTAGGCAGCCGATGCGCCCATCGCATCGGATTTTTCGGTTGTCGTCGCTGCCAACTTCTAGAGGTCGTTCTGTCAGCTTCCAGAGGTCGTTCTGTCAACACGACCAGCAAGTTCTTCAGCTTCTATCCTTATGCAATGGTTCTTGATTGCTCTGAACCCGCGACACTGGTTGATCAAGAGCTTTGACTTGTGTCTACTGTCAATATTTTGACAGCCAAAATTAACGCTAAAATGGGTCTTTTCAGGCTCACGCCCAAACAGACAAACAGACGGGCCCAGCTTTTGCAAGGCGCGCGGTATGATGGTGGTCCACTGACCCACACTCTCCGATTGTGCGAATGTATTCTCATGCTGATTGCTCTTGTATGGAAACGAAGCGGGACCATTCACAGTGCTCTCATCCACGTTCGGGCGAAGTGGACTGAAAGCGGAATCCAAAGCGGCTCCGAAACATCTGAGACTGCGATTGAATACAGGGAAGATGACATGGGATAATGACCGCATGCACTATTTATATACAACAACGTTAGAGTCACTGGGTGCAATCTTGGTGCAATCTGATGCGGTTGAGACTTGTGTACTTTTGCCTTTGTGCACTTAGAGAAAAAATAGAAAGGTTTGTAGGTATGAGTGCAATGATTGTGCGGTGCCGTAGCATCTAGACCGCCCACAATTGAATGTGTAAAAGTTATGAGGGGATTGGTTTTTCGGAAAGGCGGCACGAACGGCGCTTATGGGCTAAATGAAACCCTCGCGGCCGCGGTGCCACGATGTTCACACGGCTTCTGCGGCGTCAGGGCTCCTCATTTCTCTTCAAGTGTTACATCGCATGCTGCTCTGGCACTGACAGGACAAGACACTGACAGCTCCTCACCAGCCTATCATTGTTATCATCAATCAACTCTTCTCTACCCGAGACTACCATGTCCTCGTCGTCCGCAACGGCGACTGCGTCTCGCTCGCCCTCCCCAGCGACACCGGAATCCTCGGACAGCGCCCTAAATCCAATCACCATACAGAATGAAGACTTCTCGGCATGGTACCGTGGGCTGCAATCCAACCAGGCGCTGCCTATCGATAACTGGGATGACGGCGCTGTTGTTGCCAAGGATGAGGAGCATCCGATGTTGGAGTTCGACGATTTAATTGACGAGCACGCGTATGACAAGTACGTACACCAAAAACCTTATCCACACAGACCCACTCATTCTAAAGCATATATTCAACCAGCACTGGCTATTCTCCATTCGAATCTTCACCCTTGTATCATCCGTCGCCAGAGTCTCAGCCCCCAACGACTCTTCAATCCCCAGTCATGCAAACGCAGACGCAGAGCATGTTGGCGTCAGATACTCTAGTCGCGCCGAGTATGCCCATCTCCCGCACGAAACCTGTCCCTCCACCTGCCGCCAGACCGCGCAAACGAGATTCTTTTGCTGCTAGTCAACGAGTAGTATACCCCCCAAAGGAATCTTGTTTCAAGTACGTCCGGCGCATTCTTGGTGATCGCCAATCCTGACTCATTCACATCACATCAGCCTACCCATCATGGTTCCCAGTATACCCGAGGGTGGCACCAAGTCCAGGGTGGAGACGCAAGTCCGGGTGACGGTGGACCTCGCGCATGCCAGTGCCTCATCTGGAGAGCCCTATAAGTACGACCGAGTTGGTTCATGGAAATGGCTGAAGCTACCTGCTGGCACAGCAACCAAGAGGCGCACGCGCAAGGAGGGGAAGATCGACCCTGTTCCCCAAGATATGCTGTACCTGACTGCAACCGTTAGCTGCGCATCTCCGCCCCATAACGCAGTCCTCAGCTGCGGCAGCTGTCAAGCCCGGGAGGTGTGCCGATCATTCTTATGTCCGTTAACTTCCACTGATAACAGCTCTAGGCGAAACGCGTCGCAAGAAAGCTCGCTGCTCGGGTCCGGCCAGCACGCTCAGATTCCGACTCGCCCGAGGACTCAAACCCTTCCCGGCAAGGCAAAACCGAAGATACCACCAGCATCATCCAATTCAACTGCCCCGAAGTACTCGACTTTACCACCGGCTCCGTTGTGCTCCCCCTGCGCATCACATGCTACTGCAGACACCATCGCGAGAAGACTGGCTTCAATGTTCACTTCAGGATGATGGACCACACCGGTCGCGTCGTTGGTGCTGGCATCAGCCGACCTATCATGATCACCGACGACCACAAGACCGTCAATGCCAACAAGGGCACGTCGACGCCGAGTGGAATGCCAGAACAGCAGATTGACTGGTCGCAATTTGGGCAGGCGATGGAGCCTGTGATTGCGGATGCTACTGCACCATCGAAGCGCAAGCAGACCAGCGAGGGCCAAGCAAAGAAGCGCAGCAAGCCGTACGATGCGTCAACTCGCAATACCTCTGCTCGTGTATCCAGGGAGGCGAGCGTTGTCAGCTTGACGTCGCCCAAACGTGCATCGCCGTCCATGCCCACAACGCGATCCCCCACGCCGGCACACTTCATCAACAACATGTCACACCCTGTTTCACCACAGTTGCAGCACCCGGCGGCAAACATGAACGGTGGCGTCTCACCCTCTGATACCATGAACAACTCTGTGGCTGTTCCTAGTTTCGGAAGTACGGCGCTGCAGCTGGAGCAATCGCCATCGATGCTAGCACAACAACTCGCAAACACCGCCTCTTCGCCCGCCAATCACTTCTCTTCTGATGGTACTATGCTTGGACCTAACACCTCGCTCGTTGCGGGCGGCATGCCACCCCAGCCCATGCCATTCATGTTCTTTGACCCTGGCTCGCCCCCACCCCTCTCTGCGCTCCCCATGCCCAAGATACACCGGCTCATCCCAGCGCTGGGCCCGACTTACGGTGGCATCGAGGTCACCGTCCTTGGCACAAACTTCCACCCTGCAATGACCTTGAACTGCGTGTTCGGCGATGTGGTTGCCAGCTCCACGCAGCGATGGAGCGATAATACGCTGGTGTGCGTGCTGCCGCCCCGCGCGTCGCCGGGTGTCGTTGGAGTGTGGTTTGATGGAGTGCAGAAGGATAACGATGCCTCGCCGCCGTGCTTGTTCACCTATACGGACGAATCGGACAGGGCTCTGTATGTTCTTTGCTTTGCTCTTTTGACAACTGCTTATGCGTTTAATGCAGGATGGAGCTGGCTCTACAAGTTGTCGGTCTGAAGATGACAGGCAAGATCGAAGATGCTAAGAACGTTGCGATGCGCATCGTCGGCAACTCTGCCTCGGACGACTCCCAATCCGGCGGAGACTCAAGCAACATGATGCAGCTCGCTTCAGCATCCTATCGCGACATCCGGCCGATGCTCTTGACGCGTGCAGGAGATGGTGAAGACTTCGAAAGCGTCATCGTTGACTTCCTCTCCGTCCTTGATGTTGATGTGGGCACGACTAGCACTTCAATGTCGTCGGCCGTCTCGCACACCACTGCCAGCGGGCAAACCCTTCTTCATCTGGCTGCTTCGCTCAAGTTCACCGCATTGACACGATTCCTGGTGGAGCACAATGTTGACTTGGACGTGCGCGATCGCAATGGGTACACTGCGCTGCACTTTGCTGCTCTCGTTGGTGCGAGGGATTGTGCCAGGGTGTTGGTAGAGGCTGGTGCGGATGTGGAGATTGTGAATGTTCTCGGAAAGACTCCTAAAGAGCAAGCCGCGGCAGGTCTCTTTGACGGAATTCTGACTGAAAGTGTCTTGTCCAGCGACGATGATGGGCCAGAAGATGATGGCGAGTCTCAGTGGGGAGATGGTGAAGAGGAGGAGGAAGACGTTCCATTTATCCCGGGCACCAGGCGCGGCCTCGATAGGTCCTTCCGCAAGATGTCAGAGTCAGCACATGTAGAGGATGACACCCGCCAATCGGATGTTCCGGCTAACTTCCCCGTGGATGAGAAGAAACTGCCCATTGTCGATGAGAAGCAGACGGCATCCTTTGTGGATATGATACAGCGGACCTTGGCACAATTGCAGTCGCCCCAAGGCATCATCCCCAACATTGCACAGCTCCCCTTCCTTTTACCCGACATACCTACTGGGGCATGGGGGGCACTGCAGCAAATACCCGTGGTCTTCCCTATATTTGTACCCACACCCGCCTGGCCATCATTTCTCGCTGAGCGACGAGATAGCGGGGACGAATCTAAGGAAGGTACTGGACCGCCAGGTGCATCTGCGCCTACGTATGCTAGTGCTGCACAAGACTGGAAGGCCACCATGGAGAAGTGGATAGCTGCCACTCTTGCTACCGCGACTATGCGCCAGGACGAGGCGCCCCCGATGTACACGCCTAGGCCATCAATCGCGGCGGAGAGCGAGGCGTCGACGTCGGCCATATCTGTTCCCCCTTCGGAGCCGCTCGACGAAGAAGCCGAATCATCATCCGCGGTGCTCACTCGACCGGAAAGACCGGCTAACAAGAGGCCAGAATATGCGTTGACTCCGGTGACTGACCAAGATGTGAATGCCTACGGATACCGACCAAACAAGAATAAGCAGAGGATGCGGAGAAAGGGTATGTGCAATCAATATATTGACCATTACTTACGCTTACCGTGACGTTCAGGGGATGACCGCATGCTTATTTGTTTCTGGATACCCATCCTTCTCATGTCATTGGTGTGGGGGCTGTACAGCGGCGCTCAATATGCGCTCCAGGCGGTCTCAACAATA
This sequence comes from Athelia sp. TMB, assembly GCA_014898675.1. Lineage (NCBI taxonomy): Eukaryota > Fungi > Basidiomycota > Agaricomycetes > Atheliales > Atheliaceae > Athelia > Athelia sp. TMB. Next base: position 14,356 of record JACXVL010000064.1, read on the forward strand.
CTTCCACTCAATGGTCTGATCCAGGCTTAATTCATACGTCTTCGTTATAAATATTTATGGTAGGCATTACTCCATTTCACCCATACATACCACTAGTACTAACGCATACACTCAGTTTTTTGCTATCATATAACTCTAGAGTTTCCTGGTTTATGACTCTTCTTCTTGCTCCCCTGTGACCAGACTCTGACCGTCGTAGAATCGTCATGTACCAGTATATGCAGGTGCGACGGCGGTATGCATACCATGTATTCGAGGATCGATATTAATTCAAAAGAATGTTTTCGGTATCAATACTGGGCGTCACTTCCCCGCATCGCGCCGTTCAACTGTGCACCCAAAAGACCCACCACTATGTCTGAACAAACTACTACGGCCACTACCACCCACACCCTTCTCAAATACTCCAAATCATTCGGGGCTAACGATCAGGCATCCGATTGGCAACATTTTACCAACCCGGTGATCAAGTCCGTTGCAGACGTTCAAAAATCGGCCAAAGGGGATTTTACTGCTTTTAGGTTGAGAATCATATGGCTGATGAGCAAAGGATCCAACTCCATGGATACGGATAGCCAAGAAGTTGTTTTCGTGAGTTGCGACGCGTCATAACGCGTAAATCGTCTGACTAACACGAACGGAGGGCAGGAAGACCTGGACATGTTGTCATTCTCTTTGCTGCTATCCAGCCATGTGCAAACATCACATGCCCACGGATTACCTCTCAAAGCTGTATATCGCGAAAATACTGTGGGCATTCGCTACTTGCATCCCCTTATAGTGCAGCAAAATGCTTCTCCGGTATGTCTTTCGCTTACTGGAAATTACAGATCAGTGCGCTTAACCAGATATCACAAGAGTTTTCGTCGCTTCCAGCTCACCTTCGAGTCCTCCGAAGCTGCCACGCAGTTTGTAGACGTGATCAAAGACGTTTGCCCTTGCAAGCTTCACGAACCCGCCCGAAGCTCGACTATGAGGGCACCTACCGCACGCACTCAAACTCGGGCGCCCCCGCCGATTGTCCCTGCTGCCGCCCGAAGTCCCTTGTCAATTGTGCCACCTGAAATTCATGTCTCTCCCAGGCCTAGTTCTCCTCCCCAACCATCTTCATCCTCCCAACCTTTTATGTCCGCTCCGCAGTCTCCAGCGAGCAGCATGCCGATGCCCCCAAGCAGCTCGTCAAATAGTCTCCGTATCTCAGCTTTCCCCGGCTCCTCTCCGCCGATATCCAGCCCTTTAAACCTTAGCAGCTCCCCAAAACCCTCAGCTCCTTCTGCATATGCTCCTCCGAGACCCTCCCCACTGACATCACAGGCGATTACCGGTGCTCTCTTTCACGGAGCTGCTCTGACAAGCTCGCCAGTTCCATCTTCACAAAGCAGCTTGAGCTCTATGCCGCCACCGCCTGTCCCTTTGCGTAAATCGTTAGAAGTAGTCCCCACAAAAACACCTGGCTCCGTCGCAGATGCCCTGCAACATTTATGTAAGCTTCCTAGAGCCGAAATGGAAAAATTAGTAGGCGAGATTGTGCACGAAGAGAGCTTCTTGGAATTGGTAAATTCTAAACTTCTCATATGTAAATGTGCGGCTGACTATAAAGCCTGTAGCTAGGGAAGTTAGATGAGTTGTGGAGGGTAAAGGGAATACTAGAGCGCAGACCCTGAAGATCTCATGTAGCCTCAGTATGATCTTCTTATTGCTTTAGTTGTCTGTTGGAATGGTGGGATACGTAGACCGTGTGCTCAGTATGATAACCGTCCTTCAGAAACTTCGCAGCACGGAGTTTCTTACCTGCCCTGTTATTTCATTATCTCTCGCTCAGCTGCATTGACATTCAGTCCCCTTCAGGCAGGTCGATATTCTTGTATATTCTACACGGGCTGATACAGCCTGAACGACGGGGACTATGCTTTGGATCGCATCTCTAAATAGATACCAGACTTTAGAGACACTTGAGCAAGTAGCATAGCAAAAGAATCCACTACGATGGGGGTTATGTAGCACAGAGTGTGATGGAAGCCGAGACCGGTTAGGGATAGTGTGGCACAGTGATTATGCAAGGGTGACTTCGTATTGAGAGATATACACCACCAATGAAGGTCAGACTCTGATGGCGATCACTCCCGGCGAGTCGTCTTCATCCGTATGGAGCGCTTCCTGGATCTCGGCAGTGTTCAGCGGGTTCTCAATCGTGTCGCACAGCAGCACCATTCGGAAGACCTTGCACGCCATCGAGGCAGACAGGGGCATAAGCGCCAAGTACAATACTTGCGTGTAGCGCACGCCGTTGAAAGCTAAGATGGCGCAGAGAAGCTGGAAACTGATGGTGACACTACATGCACGAACATATGAGCGATAAATTTAGGGGCGGGAGTCGAGCACATACGCATAGTAAAGTTGGCCGCTTTTGAGCAACATCTTAGAGATTCTATATAGCCCGGTTCCGGTGATGAGCACCTTGAGACGTCGGGAATATGATAGATGGCTCATGTCGAAGGGGAGATTTTTGTATGTCGCGAATACCACGCCGAAGAGGACAAGGGTGTCGTAGACCAGTACGGCTCCTGAATAAGAAAGAGTAAAGGGGCCCCATGGATAGCAGCGCAATTGCGGTTTGAGACCTGCAAGATGCCTTCAGCAGTGAAGGATCAGCGACGCTGTCAGACTTACATCGAAATTCCGGCTCAATCCAAAGTAGCATGGGTGACAGCGAGACCAGTATCCAGAGCGCAAACATCGTGTATTGGACGGGCTTTGAGTGGAGGTAGACGGCGCGAATGCGAATGAAGAATAGCAGGGCCGTGCTCGACTGAGAGATCCAGAACAGCAGGAAGCTCGACGAGTTCGCATCCCGTTCACCGCCTGCCAAAAAGCTAAGAATGCAACTTCCCATGCTGGATATTCTGCCGCGAGAACACCCGATGAGCTTGTGCGGTCGGCACCTGCTTGTGTCGAGCCAAATGACTCACCGGGATACATAATAAGCTGCCATGGGCACTGAGAATCGCATCCGCCCCATTATCCTGACCTCCTCTTGAATGTCCAGGATCCAGGTCCATGTGAACAGCTGGGGCACCCAGTGAGACTTAGAGGACTTGTCAGGTGTGGCACCGGCAGCTCACCGTCAATATCGCAATAGTGCTATACGCAGTGATCGTCACCTCTTCCACAGTGACTGGGTCGGGCATGCGCATGACCGCGGTTTGAGACGAATTTTTCAAGGATACCAAGCGTGTGCGCCGATATGACGGCCTGGAGAAGGTCATGATAAAATTCTGCCTGCGTAAAGTGTTCTCCCGCAAGTCCAACAACAGCTAGCAACTTGAGGAAAGCCACGTCAATGGATAGGGGACTGCCACTTTAAGGCTCAGGTATGAACAGGTGATTCACTGTCATTCAATAGTTTCTGTCAGCTAACTGCTGATAAGCAATGTCAGCTATTCCAATAGAGCTTCTGTTCGAACACTGAATCGCACATCTTTGTGGGAACTTAACGAAAGCAGAGCGAGGTTTTGATAGTGGAGACATGATAGCCTCATCTGCACGGTGAGGCTACCGTCTACGTGCTTAGCATAGTGGCAGAGATGAAAGTTGATCATAGAAAGTGACAAATCACAGAGGTTCCACGATGAGCTGAGTGAGCAGCGGAGCGGTAAAGTTCTGTTGACAGCCAAGTGGGGATTTGTTGACAGCAACCTGAGGGTGAACATTTGAAACGCGTGGCAGATATGCTCTAGTACAGCCCATACAGCCGCAGACCGAGTGCAGAAAATTTAAAGAACAAGTATAGTTTTAATGTTTGTGCGCTGCTGTGCTTGAGAGCGTAGGAACCTGAGAGTGCAAATGCCGCCTGTGGACAATCTGGGACGGGTCGGGGGCGTATCTCACGCCACAAGCTCCACTACACCTCCCAATATGGTAGGTTTGGTTTCATCCTCCGACTCGGAGGATGAAAGGGCTCCGAGTCTCCGCGGTGGCGGGCTCTGAAATCACCCTCACCCGGCTCACCAGCACATATGATTACTGCTATATAGAGTTGTATGAAAGAAAAATAAATGTGACGGGCAGTAGCGGGCAGTACATGCCTCGAGAAATCCCGGCCGTGTATGCCGAGATGTTGGAGGCGGGCGCGTGAGGGCGCGTGTATTGATACTTTGCTGCAAGTACCTTCAAAGCAGCGAGGCACGAGTAGACGCCAATGGTGCCTTTGTTGGCATGCTCAGGCTATTCTTGGATTTCCGCAGTCATACGAGGAGGCGGCCGTGGACGTTATTTCTGAATTAATATGTGCATTCGGACTTAATCGCCAGTAGCGGCCCAACGGACCAGTTAATGGTTTGTGTGGAATAATGTATTTTCTGGCGAGTAAATTGCGATTTGGTATATACTGCACCGGAATGGGAGGTTGAAGCTTCTCGGCGATTATGCATATTCAGGCGATAAGATTGTAATGAATGCTTTAATACAAGCGCTGGCAACTTTGAGGGAAAGGACATGAGCTTGATGCAGGCTGCAGAGCGGGGAGGTCTGACATGACAGCACCTATGGAGTCCAATAATCCGCTACGACTGACCAAATGCAGAACACTCAGCACGTCACCCGCAAATCTGCTCCGGGATGCCGAGGCAGACCGCCATCGCCATTGAATAGGTCCTGGATCCATCCTACCCCGCGCTCCCAAAAGACATGTCGCTCAGGTTTGAGTTCATACTGCTCTAGGTCCTCTTTGTCCACCGAGCCGAGTAGCACGTCCATAATCGGTGGCCAACCTTGCGGCAGCGGGTGGCGCGCGTACGTGAGGTTCGTCCCGCACCGCGCGCAGAATGTGCGCGCCACCTAGCGTTCTAATTGTCAGACCAGACATTGGATGAACTATAAACCGCCCAAATGGACTACCTCGGGGGACGACATGTATGTGGCCAGGAGGGAGTCCCGGGGTGGTTCGGCGGGAAACAATACCTCCGACGCAGGGATAAAGGTCCGCGCGTCATCAGAATCAGGGATGGGCGCGTCGCGCGGGAGGAGTGAGACGCGCACTTGGGCAAGGGTGTTGCAGATGGCGGCGAGGGTAAGGCCCGCGGAGGCGCTGCGGCAGGAGTTGCAGTGACAGATGACGATGAAGGGGAAGGTGACCTGCGCATCGGACCAGGGATGCAATGGCCGGGATGATGACGCGGAGACGTCAATCGTGTATCGAATGGCGCGACAGTTGCAGCCACCGTGTACCGTGAAGGCGTCCGAAGGCAGTGTCATTGCGCTGATTATTGGGTTATTGATTTGATTTCGGATATGGGCGATGAGCGGGTGTGTTTGCTTTTGACTGCTCGCTCTTGACGCCCGCGCTGGATAAGCGGGCGCTTCGGGTATGAAACATCAAACGCAGATAGCGCCCTCAGGCCTCAGGCTGACTGACATCGCTAGTAAGTAAACGGGCGGCGAAGCGTCTAGTGTCCGAGCACCGCAAAGTCTACCTGCAGGATCATGTGCAGTGCGATAGCAGACTGCATCCTGTGCGCCGAGACCAAGACCTAATACCAAATCCGTACCATTGTGCCAAACTGCCTGCTGGGCAGGACATGCAGATCGGGAGAGGCTACAAACGTGCATTTCGTATTGCGATTGTCGTACTTGCATGCGCATCATGGTAGGCACTTAGAAATGGTTAGCAGCGATTTGTCGAGGGGCTTTTGTTGCAACGAGTATGTCTAGAAGCGCCACAATGTTACGGAGAGATAAGGCCGTGAGAGGCCGTCGTGTGTCCAAGGTGAGCCGTGATTCAGACGCTGGCGCTGGCTCGTCATATTGGATCGGCACTTTCGGCGAAATTGCGCAGGGACGAGTTCGAGAGGCGACAAACTCAGGTAATCGTTGTGTTGTATGCAGTAGTGTGACGTGAGAGCAAAGCTGTTGCGAGGTCGATGTGTAATGTTGAACGTGTTGGCGCCGGACGTTCCTGTTTTTCGTGCAGCGCTCTTGGGCGGTGTGATGGCCACCTTGGGCGCGCCAAGCCCTTTCATAATGGCTAAAAATAATATTCTTTGTGGCCATTTCGACACTATGTATTTGGCAAGTGCTTTTTCTTGGACGATTGAACGGAGATGTACTGCAGCATCGTGCCGTCGACAGCCGCGGAATCCAAGGATCCAGCAGGATGACAGCCGGCGCACGGTCGGCAACTCCCTGAAAGGCAGCGTATTAGGCTTTTTTTGCCCGGGATATTTTTATTACATTATGATGTTAGTAATTTGCCCTGTCGTCAACTGTCGTCAGGCAGTCGTCCTCATTGGGTCGTTCTTGCAATCCAATGACCTCCTTTTCGTTTGGCAAAGTTGTGCAATGGGCGCGGTGGACATGCAGTTATGGGCGGTTTAGTGATTTAGTGTTGTCGCTGATAGCATGCCTGGAAGCGTGAGCTAGATAGAAAAATTGAATAGGCACGGAGACTAGACCGTGAAAATTCAAACTCCGCTTAGAGGGCGTAAGGTGGCGGGGGCCCGTTCTGATTTGTATAAGTCGCCCTTTTCCTCCGTACCTCAACTTGCTTGTATCGTCCCCCTCCGTGCACGCTGCACAAAGGCGTCTGTTTTCGTCTCTGTCCATCGTATCGTCGCCCGCCGTCGACCACCATTCGCTCGTTACCTTCTACACCTCAAGAGTCGTCGCCGGCATTGGGGACAACCCATAATGTTGTACCTCACTTCTGATAACTTCGCGGTTTGTGCGTATTTGTGCTCCCCTTTCACCTTTAGAGTCTTTTTCTGAAGCTCTTTTTCTGCGCAGTCATACCATTTGGAGTTATCGGGTGAGTCTAGATAACTAATTGTCAGCCGTGTCGTCATTAACCTCTGTTGATAGTTTTTACCGCTACCTATGGTACTTAATCCGAGTCACCGCTTTTTTCACGTATCGCCCTGTCCCGTTGCCTGAAAACCCCACCTACGTTGCATCTGAGGATGTCACCATTATCGTGCCTACTATCGACGCTGGAGAGGAGTTCAAGGAAGCCGCCCACAGTTGGCTTGTCGGCAAGCCCAAGGAAATCATCATCATTACCGAAGAGAAGATGCTTGGCCCTCTTCAGGACCTCGCCAACCAAGTCGACCCGCAGCGCATTCGCGTGTTGACCGTGCCGTTTGCAAACAAGCGGTTACAGATGGCCCACGGTATCAAGAACGTGACGACGGATATCATCGTATTCGCGGATGACGACGCCATCTGGCCACCTACCCTCCTCCCTTACACCCTCGCGTGTTTCGAAGATCAGAAGGTCGGTGGTGTCGGGACATCGCAGCGTGTTCAGCCCTGTGGCCCGACATGGACTGTGTGGGAGGTGCTTGCTGCCTTCCGTCTCACCATCCGTAACATCGAAATTTCCTCTGCGACTCACATCGACGGTGGACTGCCTTGTCTATCTGGACGAACTGCCGCCTATCGCACGGTCATTCTCAAGGACCCCGACTTTTTGCACGGTTTTACCCACGACTTTTGGCTTGGCAAATACCAACTCAACTCCGGTGACGACAAGTTCTTGACGCGATGGATGGTCAGCCACGGCTGGAACACGTCTGTCCAGGTGTGCAAGGAGGCCGAGCTACTCAGTACCATGAAGCCCAATTGGCGTTTCCTAAAGCAAGTGCTGCGGTGGACACGTAACACGTGGCGTTCGGACATTCGGTCCCTCTTTACGGAACGTTTCATTTGGACATCGCACCCTTACGTAGCTTACACTATGGTAAGCTCTTGTCCATTTTCTTCTCCGTGCGACAGCGCGCTGATGTGTATACTTTTAGGTGGACAAACTCTTCAATCCCTTCACACTGCTTGTTGGCCCGGTCTTGGTGGGTTACATTGTGTACAAAAGCACGATACCCGTAGCGGATGGTGGTTACCATTTGCCTTGGTGGTGAGTAACCTTTCTGATGAACGATCACATCACCATGCTGACTGCTTGTTCAGGAACGTGGTTTGCAGTTACTTGGTCTGGCTCCTCTTGACGCGTACTGCCAAGTTGATGCCCCATCTTTGGCATAGACCCGCGGACATTATTCACGTCCCGGCGTTCATCCTTTTCGGTTATTACTTTGCCATCATGAAGATTTACGCCTTGTTCACGTTACACGAGGTGTGTAAACATCTTGTTTCTTCTTGGCCGCTTTTTTCTAATGGCCTATCTTCAGACTGGTTGGGGTACTCGTGCCGGTATCGGTGACATCTCTGCTGCTACCGCAGCTGCTGATGGTGGAGGAGCCCCCGCGGATGAGAAGTATCCCGCTCAGCCGGCATACGCTCAACCCGCTTACGCCGATGCGCCACCAACTCCCACGCGCGGGTACTCGCAGGAGCACGCGCCGTACGGAGAGCAGCAGGCACCACCGTCCCCATATGGAGACAACTTTGGTAGCCAGCCACAACAGTACCGCCAGGCGCAGTCTCCGCCTCAGCAGTACCGCCAGTACCAGCAGCCGGCGGTGGAGTTGGGCGCATACGCGCAATGAACTTGACGAGATCACGACTCACGCATCAAAACCCCCCACTCGCATCACCGATTTCCCGCCATCCGTACACTATCAACATACAGCATCGATTCTCGTTCGCGTCGCGTTTAAAATATCTACTATCGGCAACTAAACCTATACCTGCTTTACTCGTTCCAACTTCTCTGGGCCCACCTCGCACCAAGCGCGCGTCCTTTGTGGGGCTCCTAGGTGCTGTCGGGCACGCGCTCGTCAAGAAGCAGTTCCTCAGGCCCTCGCATTATTATCTTTCCATTTTCTCCGGCTGTTGACTTTGACTCGTTCGAACTTGTCGTCGTGCATGGACTTACTTTCCCGGATTGGACAATCTTGCACCTACTTCCATGCTCCCCCACTGTCTTTGTACGTATACGGCTCCCTTACCTATCTACTTGCATTGCATATTAGCATGGATTTCTGCTGCCCGGGACCATCCATTGCACCTACTACACACTCGAGCGGGGATGTTCAAGGCTCATCGTTGACGCGCTATCCCCTTATTTTTGCGTAGCAGCGCATTCGCACAGGCATGATACAAGGCTCATTGCCGTTCCACTCTTTTAGACCCTCGAACAATCTTGTAGCATGGAGGGATGGTTCTCTTTTCTTTTTGTTATATTTTTTCCACACGTACTTTCCTCACCTCTTGGCGGTACTTGCGAATCCGGGCGGGTACCATCATAATAGACTTTGTGCAATAGCAAACTGAATGCTCCAGCGTCATGATTAGTGTGATTGGTTGATACAATAAATGGTACAGTAAGATCAGTTCAGGGTTCCTCAGCGCAGCTACAATTGCAGTCCGCTACAGGGCATTTGGTATGCGTCTGCTTCCCATCTTCGTTGTAGAACCACTCCAGGATATGCGAGGCATGGCCTCCGTGCCGGCAGGTTTGGCAAAGCACTATAGCGTCGTCGATAGTGTCTGCGAACAGGGAATGAGAATGGTGGATGTGCATGTATGGATCTGGAGTCACCTTTGAATCTTGAGCGCATCAGCTCATAGTTCCGCTGGTCGTCGTGTACGATGCTTAGAGTCATGAGACAGACAGAACAGCGAGGTAGGGCCCTGTTGCAATGTGGGCATGCCGTAGGCTAAAGACAGTTCAGGATTCATACAGAGGGATGATACAAGTGACCTACCCGTGCAGTTTGACCCAGTGTTGAGGCGCCAGGTGTACTGACGGCCTTGTTGCAGTAGTTGCATCGTATGAGAATTTGCCTGGGAGCCCACTCGTACGGCGGAATATCCCCGTTCTGCACGGCGTCTTGGATGATCTGTCCGCGTTCAATATCGAAGCTGACGCGGTGGTGGAAGAGCTTGAAGCCGTCGAGCAAATCCCTGTAAGAATCTAGCCACCGCGTCACACGACTATCGGCAAACTTTGCAGGAGATACGTAGGCAGACAGGATGGCGGCCGTCTGGAGGTCCCCCGTGCGATCAACGTAGCTTTGTAGTATGTCCATTCCGGCAGGTGTCAGGCCTGACACGATGAGGCCACCGATGTCTCCCCTGGATATAGACCGTTCGGTTGTCCTGCGTAAGTAGGTTGAGAGGGCTTTGTCTTCTAAGAACTGGAAGGCAATGGCGAGCCGTTCTCGCAGAGGAAGTGACTCTTCTTCCAGAACTTCTGCCCAGTCTCCTAGCGCGAGATGCGTGAGCATAGCTCGAAAGTAGGGATCTTGCAGTCGGACTATCAGGCGCTCGCATTGGGCGCGAAGGTCAGAGTTCCGTGAAGGACCATCGATTGGCACTAGAGCAGCGAGAGTTCCTGACATCATGTTGTGTGCTTCATCTGCAAGATATACATTAGAACTGGGCCAATCTAACTTTGAAGTGAGCAAAGCTTACCCTTGCTGCGCATCAGCAACTCGACGGCCTTGCTATATTGTCTGGTGAAAACCAGCCAACACGCTGCTCGTGAATGTTTCCCCTCCTTCTCCCACCTATATGCTATGTTAGCTGTCGAATGACGCCCGTAAAACAAACGAAACATACTTCTTGATAGCATTTTGCAAATCCTCATCCTTAAGGCTCCAGCCACACAACTGAAGCGCAAACAGTCTCTGCTCCACTTTCTGCGACGACACAGGTGGCTTCCACGCCAAACGCTCGGTGCCTTTGCGCGAGCTCAGAGCCACGATAGCTGCATGGAAGTCCCCGTGAATCTCGTCGGATGGAGAAAGGGCGTGTCTTCTCGAAAGACCACCTGCTGCTGCGCCGATACCTCCGGGTGTCGTGGGCGGAAGGTCGAGGAGGCCGTTTCGCGGGGTAGGTGCAGATCCGGCGGGTTCGTGGGGTTGAGATTGGAAGCCTTCCCAGATACCCAGCAAGCCTTGATAAGAGAAGTCGTATCCGTACAGCCTCGGAGTAGGCACTAGGAGTACCTCTCTCGAATCTATAAAATGGGTGAGCGCAGCACAATATATCGGGGAGCGCACGTACGTTTAATCCAAGCCCACAAGTCAGATAAGGTAGACTCTTCGGAGGGATCATCCTGTGTGACATGCATGTTGAGTGGAGGCTACAGTTTCCACCACAGTCAGTTCATATATCGTGAGTAGAGATGCCCACATACATTACTGAGACCATAGCCGCGTATGACACGATCCCGCATAATCATCGATATGTCTTCTTCGACCAGTCGGTGGATCCCACGCGCGTCTTTCGGCGCCCTCGACGCGCTCTTCTCACGCGCCGACCTGCGACTGCGGGCTCTCGAGGTCTCCCGATGGCCCCTCGCCAGCTGATCTACATTTCCGGTCCTCAGTGGCGCCTTGACATCAACGTGCGCAGCCACGGGCTCCGCCGAATGTTCATAGTGGTAGTTCCGAAAGCTAGCAGGGCTGTAAGTGCGGCTCTTCCCCGGCCTCGATGCTGCCAAGTTGGTTGGTGGTGCCGTGACACCATCGCCCAGTACAGCAAACGCCTCTTCGTCTCCTAAAAAGTGCCGCGAGCGCCCGCGGATAACTGAGTCCTCTCGTGTACGGTCCGAGCGCGCGAGCGACTCCGTCCGCGTTGCGTGGTGCTGGGATGTGGGCAAGTCCCACGGCTCAGGCACAGGCTCGTCATCGCGGAAGCCGCTGATGAGTTTATACGACCGTCCAGCGCCGATTGCAAGATCGCCACGCGCACTCCAAGGTGCTTGTTTCGGCGTGTCGTGGATCGCATATAGCTCGAGATCACCGTTGTCGCTGACAACCATCACGTTTGCTGTGAGTGGGTAGCTCTGCGGGTTCGGGACTAGGGCAAAGGAGGACAGCGTGCGGGAGAAGTCTTTCGCTGGAAGCAGGAAGCAGGAGTCAGTATATGCAATTGATATGATGCACAGATGAAACTTACTTCTGCGAGTGTCAGCCAGGACCAGTGTTGGTTCAGGTTCCTGAGGTTCAGCGGGAGTGGTAGCTCTTCCAGAGGGCGCAGTCGAGGCCCACGGCAGATTTGTAGTCCATGATCTGCGCCCAGCTAGTCTGCTAGAGCGTGACGACTCGCGGGACCTCTCCGCAGGCGATGCCAACTCCGCGAGCTGAGCTGACTGCATATCCCAAAATCGGACATATGTTGAGTCCCTTTCCATCACCGCCAGCGTCCCTCTCCTTGCACTTGAAAACTCGACATTAGTGTACACCGATTGAGCTCTCCGTCGCGCTCCATCAGCATATGCATCTTTCTCTGTGAATGTGAGAAGCGGGTGAGGGAGGCGGCGCGCATCCCACACTGTGACTACCCCATCCCCATAGCACGCGATGCGGTGGGGATCGAACGGATCCGTGGCAATGCCATGCACTTTGCTCGCGACGTTCGTCGTGAATGGTGCAGCGCTACGTAGGTCGAAGAGGCGAAGCCAGCGATGCGAGATGCCCGCGAGAAGGAGGTTCGTAGAGGCAGGCAGGAATGACAAAGCGGAGACGATCTCCGTAGGCGCATGCTGCTGCAGGACACGCGCGTCGATACGCGAACCGAGGTCGGCGCGGGGTATGCGAGGGTGAGGGCGGAGAGCAAGGTCGTCGTCGAGGTTTCGAAGTGCTTGAGGGGGCATTGATAGGAGGGGTGAGGTGCTCTGAATATCCCAAATGATCAAGCTTGAATCCCCACGGACTTTGTCGAGCCCAACGGCAAGATAGTTGGGGTCGGCTTCACAGAACGCTAACGCATTGCATGAGCGCGAATTTCGTACTGGAAGTGATACTGTCGGTCCGCTGGATAGGGTGCCATTCCGCGTCTGCTTCGTAGCTTCCAAGCGGAGTAGATCGACACGGCCTGTGGTAAGACCAACAGCTATTAAATCATCAAAGTAGGGGTCTGGGGACCATTCAAAGCACTGCATATATTGCGTGAATTGGCTGGCATATTGCAAGAGGAGTTCCGCTACACACCTTCATGAACTGTAAGCCATGCTGAGACGTGACATGTCTGATCTCAGACTGCTCAGGAGCCCATTCGTAGAGCGTGATGTCACTGCCTCCTCCCACAACAAACTTGTTCTCCTGGCGAGGATGCCAGAGCAGACGCTTGTCAGGCATGTTGGTTCAAACGTATTCAAGATGACAGTTGCCTGACGGAAATTGCGAGGAATGGAGCCTGTAGCGTGCGGGTTCGATCTGAACCTCGTTTATGTTGGGATCAATGATACAGACTCTCCGAATTATGCATGTTCCCTCAGAGCGATATACGAGTGCCAAGTACAAGCGAGAGTATGTAGGAGTTGCAAAGCTCGCGCGCGCTTGTCACAAGATCATTCAGCCCCACCCTAAACTCAATGCACGTGCCCGAACGCTTTCTTATAAGATCTGAGTCTATCGGAGTACATCTCCATCGACCTCCAAGAATGAACAGAAATGTCATAGAACTACAATATAACTGCGACTAGTTTGATATGTCATCAAAAATAGATGTACGCAATTTGGGCACAAAATCTGCCTATCCTTGCTCAATCCAAACCAAAGTATGCATAAGATGACCGAGTGCCCAAGAAATTTGAATAACTCGGACAGCAATTAGAATGTCAATTTCATTGGGCTCTCGGGGATGGCAGGGAAAGCGCAAGAACGCCCGATACTCATAGCTATGGATTGGCTCGGGCTGATCTGCGAAATGCAATTGCCAACAACATCTAGGTAGATAAGCTCCGGCCCGGTGGCTGCCAGTCTGTGGCGCCGAAAAAAGGGACCGGCTCATACGACCACAATCGCTCAAAAGCCAAGCACATAAAATAGTTTTCAGGGTCAGTCTCACACAATTGCACAGTGTTTATCCTCTTGGAAAGAAACCCAAGGAGAAATAGAATTAGTGTATGCGGAAATAGATAAACTTATGTCAATGCATATGGTCGCCGTTCGAACCAATTTCGGTTTTAGATCGAAACAGGTTCCGTCTAATTGATCTATCAATCTCCCAAAACGCGTCTCCTTCTTTTACAGCTACACAAGCCTCCATTTCTCAGGCGCTGACCTGTTAGGCCCAGCGATGTCTTTGACCACAAAGAAGAAGGCCAATGTACCGGTCAAGACGCCTAAAGGAAAGCTATCCGAGTCGCGCGACTTGATTTCCACGGGAAGAAAGGACATTACAGCGAGTAAACGGCACGGAAAACGAGACGAGAACGGCAACAAGCCCACAACCAGCAAGGCCCTCGTCATTCGCAATGGAAAGTATGGCGCCCATGGCTCTGGGGAGGTCATCTTGGCCAGCAAGATGAGCGGTCGTGAAAAACTTGATCTACTCGCAGGTAAGCCATGTGGTACATCTTCAGGAACTACTCTAATCAGACCCCAAACCCGCCATGTTCAGAGAGCTACACGGAGAACGCGAAAAAAGCCATTGCAAGGCCTTTCAAGCTGGAGGAATGTACGAACATCGCCGACTCTCAGTACAATGGTACGTCGTCTTCCGCCTTTCGGCTATCTGCTTGTAGACCGAAGAAATGAACTTTCCTTGCTTTGTGCTTTCCCCATCACCAAAGCATGCCTCGATGAAATTCTTTCCCTTCGTGATCAAGACGTGTTCCTCAACAAGATCCTGACCGAAGCGCGTGCTCGCTCGCCCATCAAGGATGGCAAGCATGTGACACCCAACCTCACCGACTCGAAGCTAATGGCTACCATCGTTGCCAACCGGTATGTTATTTGTGTTTTAACTGTACTTAAGTGCTAAAAGCCACGACGAACAGTGTCCACAATGCCTATATGCTTGCATCAGCTTGGAGCATCATCTTGGGAACTCTAGGAGAATTGAAGCTTGATGGTCTGGGAGACCGCACTGCCCAAGCGGACTTGAAGAAGAACGAAGATCTTAGAGCACGCTATTTGGTGCTTTATGATATGGTTTGTAAACTTGCGGAAATTGGGCAGCAGAAGTTTGCCGTCTTAGCTACTACCGCGCGTAAGCAAACCCCCAATATGTTGTGACTGAATACACACCAATATCTAACACTTGTTTCTCAGCCCATTACGCGCAATACTTCAGACCAGCCGCAGGAACTGATCCTGACGAGCCAGACCAAGTATTTGACAGGGACGCATTGAAGGCGGCCTGCAAATCGTTCTTGGACTCGATCGTCCTGGAGCTTGCGTTTCCGGAAGCCCCGTATCCTACAGCGGTTCTGTACCAGATCTTGCACGAGGCGGCAGATGAATCGCCAAGGGAGACCAAGCGATTCCCTCAGGAGCTGTGGGATGCGGTGGGCGACTTGTCGGTATGTGCCTTTGTATCCCCGACAACTTTCACATGATCTTCATGCACACAACAGGTGACGGTCCAATTACAAGAACTATTGGAAGGTCCTCTGCTCGGTCCTGGAGCTGCGGGCTGGAAAGAACAACCTCGCGAAATGCCAGAGGAGTACGAGAAATGGGTCGATGCGCAGATGTATTCGGAGGAGGCTGCAAAGCACGTCGAAAACTATCAGGATGTCATTAAGCCCATTACCAAGACGAAGCAGAAAGCTGTACTTGACACCATGTGGAAATGCATAAACGCCGTGAGCACGCCCCGTCTGCTTCAATTGATGCGTTCTTACACGAGATCATTCAGAATTATGTTTCGGTCTCCGGCGAAGATATCGATACACTTTGGCAGCTCGATGGTGCGCTGGAACGTGCCCCGCAGTGGCATTCTGTCCACATTCCGCTCGAGGAGGATGAAGACAGCGACGGGCCTGTAGGGTCTATGGCTCTCACCAAAGGCGGGAGAAAGAAAAAGAAAAAACTGCTGGAGCTGACCAATGGGGACGACGACGACAGCCATGGCTCCATGCCAGATCTACAGTCCGTCTCGGACTCCTCGGACTCGCAGGAGCTCTCCGATTCGGACGAAGATTCGGAAGAAGACTCGGGTGACGAGGACAGTGATGTTGGGTACGATACGGATGAGGAGGACGAGCTGCGCGAGATGATCAGAGAAGGAATGGATGCTGCGATGGAGAACCCTGAGTTCTTCGACCCTCGTCGTGATAAAAAGGAATTCCAAGATTTCTATGATCTTGCAGAGGAGCGAAAGGGAAACCCTTTCTTGAAGCTGCTTGGGTCTCTTCGAGGTGTGTATCCAATATGGTGTGTCGGCTGGATACTCATGTCGTCACGCAGGTCGCGCTTTCAAGTCTAGTCCGAAGCTGAAGACAAAAACCGAACGAACGGTTCCCAGAAAGGGCTTCCGTTTCGGCAGGCCTGTGCCCACTGGCCCGCCACCGAAAGTTACCAAACAACCGGGAGCCGCAGCAACCCCTGCGACCAAGGGTGAGCCAATGTGATTCCCGTCGCACCTTTTCGCTGACGATTCTTTGCATGACTAGCTGAAACCAACGCAAGCAAGAAGGCGACTGTGGAAGAGGTCGAGGACGAGGACGCCGCGCCCGACGGAGGCAAGAAGAAGAAAAAGAAGAAGAAGAGCAAGAAGAAGAAAGGCGGTTCACTCGCTGACGATCTTGCGTCTCTAGGCCTCGATGAGCAGGTCTCGCCGCCCACCTCGCCGATCCTGGCCAACACTCCTTCTGCACCTTCTTCTCCTCCTGCCAGTCCCCCGTCAAAGAAGCAAGCGCCGAGATCTCCATCCTCACATGCCCGCTTGCCGTCATTCGGCAGTTCGACTACGACGCTCACGGGGCCGGGGGCGTCTTCTATCTCCCTGCCCATCGGGCAGACTGTCGCGCAATCTGGGCACTCCTATTCAAAGGAAATCGAGGTCAAAGAAAAGGTCAAATCGCGACCCGCGCATGGCACAATGCTCAGCGGTTTCACAGAGCGGGTGTCTGGTGTATTTTCCAAGTTCAAGCGGAAGGACAAGCATGAGGAGGAGCCGCCGAGCCGTGCGGATAAGGCAGCATGGTTTGCGAATTTACCGAAACGTTCGAACAAGCTTATGCACCAGCTGCTCAACACGAGCGAGAGCGACACACTCGGGAAGGCACCGATGAAGTGGGACAAGTTCTTGCAGGTCAGTAAATGCATTTGGGAAATATAAAGATTTTATTGCTATCTGTTGAATAGGTCATGAAAGATATGGGATTCACGTATGTGCCGAGCACTGCTGGATCCAGTGTACGCTTTGACCCACCTTCTTCGAGTGATCCGGTACGTATCCAGAGTTCTTGTATATCGGACCGTAGCTAACAGGAAGATTGCACATGTAGCCTGTTACCTTCCACAAACGTATGTTCCATACTCTAGACCCTGCAGGTTCAAACGCTAATTTGTTTTGCTTTAGCGCATCCGGACTCCACTATCCATCCCATCATGCTGAGAGAATTCGGAAAGAAGTTGATGGATTACTATGGTTGGGAGCGCGAAGATTTGATGCGAGCCACGACTCGCTGAACGATTTCCTCTCGGTAAACTCTTGAACTTGAACTCCTACGAGGAGTATGTATGAGCCTCATAGTGTATACTTGACAATCGATGTGTGTTTCTACCCTTCCCTCAATTTAACGTTGGTTGGCTTGAACAACTGATTTGAATCTTGATAAGAGCCAAGTTACGCAACCGTAGATGTTGAAGAATTTCTTTCAAATGTCGGGCCCGTACATGTTACTGCATATCTCTGCAGGGCGGGCCGAGGTAAGCCGAGGTAGCCCAAACAGGTAATTTATCCACACTCCTGAGTCTCCTCGAAAAGGCAACTTGAATCAGCACCTCTCTTGCGTCGAACGAGCACGATAGCGCATACCGCGCAGATGAACTTTGTGTGTCAGCAATGCAAGGAACCCCTCCAGGTATGCGTCAATTCCACACATACGATAGACAACTGATTGTATGCCCAGCTCGATGCATCGCTGGTGGACCTCAGCCCCTCCGCGTATGACATGATCGTCGCCTCTCTCCCGCCTCCCCGTGCGCACGAGAAGCACACATCGGCGGCAGAGAAGCTCGCGCGCCTTCCCGGGCCCGCAGCCGCGAAGGCCGCCTGGCAGAAGGCGCACGCCCTCGATGACAGGGACACCGAGGGCCGCCCGCTGTCGCCGCGCGCGCAGGGCAAGCAGCGCGCCGGCGGCGGGGGGACACTGCAGGACGGCTCGTTCGTGATGCTCCAGGACAGCGTCGTGCGCGTGCCGTCGCACCCGATGCACGCGCGCCGGCCGTCCGCGCCGCTGTCGCCCACGCGCGGCGAGCGCGAGCGCGAGCGGGCGGACAGGGAGCGCCAGGAGCGCGAGCAGGCGCAGGAGCAGGCGCCGACGCCGATCTCCCACCACCTGCGCTCGACGCAGCGCCTGCTTGCGCTGCTCGCCGCGCGCACGGACGTGGACCACCCGCTGTGCGACGAGTGCACGCAGATCCTGCTCGGCGCGCTGCAGCGCACGCTGGATGAGACGAAGAAGGAGAGGGATGGGTACATCGCGTTTGAGAAGGAGGTGAAGAAGGAGCGCGAACGCGAGAAGGAGCGAGAGCTCGGCATGGGTGGGGGCAGAGATCCAGGCGGGAGAGATGGGGGTGGCAAGGAGGAGATGGAGCGCCGGATCGAGAGGCTGGGGGTGGAGGAACGGGTGGCGGTGGAGCACCTGAAGGAAGCAGAGCGCGAGCGAGAAAAGCTCGACGAGGAGCTGCGTGCGCTGGAGGCGGAAGAGCGGGCACTCGAGGAGGAAGAGGCTGAGTACGTTCACTTACCCCACTTCTGCCTTTTCCCTCCAACTTTTGTGCATAACAATTACTAACATGTATTTACAGCTTCTGGCGCGCGCACAATACCGCCCTCCTCACCGCTGCCGCGCAGTCTTCCACGCTCGCGTCCTTACAGGCGGCATATGCATCAGACGCAGCGACGCTGGAAAGGCTGGAGCGGACAAACGTCTACAACGACGCCTTTTGCATCGGGCACGACGGCGTGTTCGGGACGATAAACGGATTGCGGCTGGGGCGCGTGCCGAGTGTCCCTGTACGTCTTCTCCCCCTCACTGGAATTCATTTGAAACTGACTACACACGCTACAGGTCGAGTGGTCCGAGATCAACGCGGCCTGGGGGCAGACGCTGCTCCTCCTCGCGACCATCGCGCGCAAGCTCGACTACACCTTCCCCGCGCACCGGCTCGTGCCGAACGGGTCCTTCTCGCGCATCGAGCAGCTCTCGCCGCCGTCCGCGAAGACGACGCACGAGCTGTACGGCAGCGGCGACCTGCACATCGGGCGCCTGCTGCACAACCGGCGCTTCGACTGGGCGATGGTCGCGTTCCTCGAGTGCCTGCGCGGCGTGATGGAGTGGGTGCGCGCGCAGGACGCGGGCGTCGATTTTCCGCACCAGTGCGTCCCTTCGTTCTTCTTTTTAAGATAGAGAGGGGGGGAGAGGCTGACAGATTGACTGGGCAGGATCGTGAAGGACAAGATTGGGGATGTGTCGGTGAAGCTGCAGTTCAGCCAGGAGGACGCGTGGACGCGCGCGCTGCGGCATGTGCTGCTCGCGCTGAAGATCCTGCTCAAGTGGGCGACGAGCGGGTCGAACGCATAAGCTGCTGCCGCGGGTTCGCTGCGTTCAGACTGGGCCGAGGGCGACAAGTGGGCGTTGCAGGCTCCGACGAGCCAAAGCTGCAGTGCAATGTTAGCTTGCCGGCCGTGTGCTCCATGAATTCATGGTAGAAATGATAGAGGCAGTAGTATGCTCCGCGTTCGTCGAGGATGAGCAGGTGGCCTTGGCTGTTATCTTTGCGGGTGTTTATCTTTGTCTAGATCTTACAGGGCGTTCTATGCATACGAAGACATATGATGCTGATTTGACTTTGAGCGTCAATAATATTGAGCATTTCAGCTAGTTGAAATAGTGACTGGTGATGTACGGGTCATGAATGTTGTGAGATCGACTCATATACCTGCGTTTTCTCCACTACCGAATCAGGTATGCCCATACAGCCAGGATCCTGAGTGAGATCGATCTTATGCCCCAAGCGAATCCATTCGCAACACTATGTACAGTATTGTTCTCTACACCACCGCCAGTGGCCTAACTATTGCTGGTTCTCAGTGGCACACACCTTCCATTGCAAATGGATCTCTTTTAAAGCATGCAAACTGCGTCTGCGCAATTCCTGCGTCCGAATTCCTGTCCCCTACTTCACTCCCAGCTCCGAAAAGAGATGTATTAGATTGTTATTCACGATGCCTATCTGTCCATGCAGGGATGATATATATTGTCATTCATGACACCCAGATAACAACTGCACGAATAATTGCGAGAGATCAAAGAACTGGAGGTACCTGATTGCTATATTTGGTACTAGAGATCAGCTGAATGCTTGTGTATAGTAAGAGATAATTGCCTTACTGAGATAACCCGACTATCATGCGCCGATATGAATATAGTTTGCCCATCTCTGCAGAAACTCTCCTTCGTCATTAGCGTTAGCCCATGGCCCGGTCTTCTTTCTCATATGCGTGACCACTTTTGCAAGTGCCTCTGCACTCTTCCTCGAATCATTCTCCTTGAACATATGCCGGTAGAAAACCTGAGCCACTCTGGGTCCGTCCACGTCCGCCATCGGCCACAAGGTTCCAACAACACTACGGACTCCGCAGAACTGCACCGCAGCCGCGAGGTGCGAGGACTCATCCGGTGTGTTGGTGTTGCCACCTGAAGTCGCACCGTCGCAAGCGGCCAGAAATGCAAAGTCGGCATTGGGAAGGCGAGCCTGGACAAGGTCGTAGAGCGACAGTAGATCGTCCTCCAGCTCGAATGCAGATTGGAACGGTCCAGAAGCGTTGAGGCGGCCGTGACAGGCAAAATGCACCCATCGGTGATGCGGTAGTTGTTCGAGGGCTACTTCGCGAGTCGCCTCGACCCTGATCCCACCATGAGCTCGACTGGCTTCCGCAGCATTCTTTATGACCTGACACTCCTTGAAGATAGTGTGCAATCGGTCATCGCACTCGTCCTCGGTTTTGGGTGGATGGCCAGGATAGACAATGGCAAGGAGTGATGCATCAGCTTCAATTGCGTTGAGAGTGGCAGGAGGCTGCTGGTCGTCGGCCTTCCTGGCCCTGATGAGGGCGGAAAGAGTGGGCGTATATGAAGAGACGAATTTGATGGGGAGTTCACCGGCCGCGTGAATGGGAAGTGCGCACAAAGCTGAGGTCGGGCACCACCAGATTCTTGATTTTTTAGAAACACCCATGCCTTCTAACTTCTCTAGGACAGGTGTGACCAGGAGCTCAGCAACTTTCTTCAGAATGACCTTCTCCAGCAGCTTGGAGAACCCGGCCTCAGTCCTTCCTTCGAAAAGCCTTCGCGAAAGGTCAACGAAAGTAAGGTAGGGTGTTCGGCCGTTTTCGGAATCCGCAGGTATTGAAACAACAACGGGTGGGTGGTCCTTGTGGAGGATGATGGCATCTGACCGCCGTTGCGCAACATTCACAATGATGACGGGCCCTTCAGCAGCCGCAATCTGAAGTTCACTGAATGGCACGGCTCTGAGGAAGTGCTCGAATCCGGGCAATAAGCGAATCTGTCCGATAATATTGTCTCTTTCGACCGAGAGTTGTCGTTGCTGTGCCCATCTAGCATCAGAAGCCGCCGTGGGTTCATTGGAGCCTTCGCTCGATGAATTCTTCGATTCTTGCTGAGAAGATACGGCGAGGGCTTCGAGTTGGTCACTCGTCGACTTGAACCGATCCGCCAATGCCGCTTTGACCTCACGCACTGCCTCCACAGGCTCTCTGTAACCACGCATGTTTGAATACAGCATACCGCGTCCCTGTTCAAGCATCTCAATAGCTTTTCCCGGTTGATTTTGTTGAATGGCATGGGCTGCGGCTGACATGGCGAGGGAAGGGGATAATGTGTCGGCACCCAAGGTTTCGCGACGTAGTGTTACGTCGGGGTACACTGCAAGCACCAACTGGAGAAGGCCGAGAGCCATATCATAGGCATTCAGGAGCAATGACTGGTTGTGTTTTTCGAGAAGTGATATTAATCGCGATACACAAGTATACCGGTGTTTGGGAGTGTCAGTGACATCTTGAGCCCCGGAATGCAGCAAATCAACAGTTTCATGGAGGTCTTCTGTTGTGTTTAACTTCTCAAAGCGGGTTCTCAATGCAAGTGCAAGATTGTTGGATGATATGGCGCGATGGGGGTGGCCAACAGGATGCAGCTCGAGGGCACCGCGGTGGTAGATGATAGCTTGCTCCAGGTCCGCGATTTGACCCAATATGCCAAAGCGGGTGCTCAAGGCATATCCGAGATTGTTGAGGGATTTGGATCGATTGGGGTGTCCAGGAGGACACAGCTCGAGGGCACCGCGGTGGTAGATGATGACTTGCTCCAAGTCCGCGATTTGACCCATTATGCCAAACCGGGTGCTCAAGGCAAGTCCGAGATTGTTGAGGGCGACGGAGCGATCGGGGTGCCCAGGAGGACAGAGCTCGAGGGCACCGCGGTGATAGACGATGGCTTGCTCAAGGTCCGCAATTTGACCCAATATGCCAAAGCGGGTGCTCAAGGCATATCCGAGATTGTTGAGGGTGCCGGAGCGATTGGGGTGCCTAGGAGGACGCAACTCGAGGGCACTACGGTGGTAGATGATGGCTTGCTCCAAGTCCGCGATTTGACCCAATATGCCAAAACGAGTGCTCAAAGCAAGTCCGAGATTGTTGAGGGCGACGGAGCGATCGGGGTGCCCAGGAGGACACAGCTCGAGGGCACCACGGTGGTAGATGATGGCTTGCTCCAGGTCCGCGATTTGGCCCAATACGCCAAAGCGAGTGCTTAACTCAGATCCAAGATGGATGAGGCAGCTGGAGCGATCGGGGTGCCCAGGAGGACGCAGCTCGAGGTCACCGTGGTGGTAGATGATGGCTTGCTCCAAGTCCGCGATTTGACCCAATACGCCAAAGCGTTTGCTCAAAGCAAATCCGAGATTTTTGAGGGTGCCGGAGCGATTGGGGTGCCCAGGAGGACGCAGCGCGAGGGCACCGCGGTGGTAGATGATGGCTTGCTCCAAGTCCGCGATTTGACCCAACACGCCGAAGCGTTTGCTCAACACAGATCCAAGATGGCTGAGGCAGCTGTGGCGATTGGGGTGCCCATGAGGACAGAGCTCGAGGTCACCGCGGTGGTAGATGATGGCTTGCTCCAGGTCCGCGATTTGACCCAATACGCCAAAGCGTTTGCTCAAGGCAAATCCGAGATTGTTGAGGATGCCGGAGCGATTGGGATGCCCAGGAGGACGCAGCGCGAGGGCACCGCGGTGGTAGATGATGGCTTGCTCCAAGTCCGCGATTTGACCCAATATGCCAAAACGGGTGCTCAACACAGATCCAAGATGGCTGAGGCAGCTGGAGCGATTGGGGTGCCCAGGAGGACACAACCCGAGGTCACAGCGGTGGTAGATGATGGCTTGCTCTAGGTCCGCGATTTGACCCAAAACGCCAAAGCGTTTGCTCAACACATATCCAAGATAGTTGAGGCAGCTGGAGCGATTGGGGCGCCCAAGAGGACACAGCTCGAGGGCATCGCAGTGGTAGGTGATAGCTTGCTCCAAGTCCGCAATTTGACCTAATGCGCTAAAGCGGGTGCGCAAGGCAGCTCCGAGATTGTTGAGGGAGCCGGAGCGATAAGGATGCCCAGGAGGACGCAGCTCGAGGGCACCGCGGTGGTAGATGACGGCTTGCTCCAAGTCCGCGATTTGACCCAATACGCCAAAGCGTTTGCTCAAGGTAGATCCGAAATTGTTGAGGATGCCGGAGCGATCGGGGTCCCCAGGAAAAGTCAAATCGAAAGCCATTTTGTAGTGATCGATCGCGTCGTGGAGGTCTTCTATCGAATGACCGGTAACATAGCGGTCGTAGGCATCCAGTCCCAATCTCTTCTCTTTTTGGACCTTATCACGATCTTGGAGACTCTCTGGATTTGCAAGGGAAGGTGCTGTGCTCTCGCTGGATGTCGCGAGTCCTTGTGCAGGAACCGATAGTGACGAAGGTTGGCCATGACCATCGTGCTCGAGTTCTGAGAATCGCGAAAGTAAGCCATATGGTTACACTAATACCGAGAGTATGTACATACCACGAGCGGCCCATATTGCAACAGCGCCCTCGATGCCAGGTCCGTCCACATTCTACGCAGTGTATTAGCTAAATCCACACGAAAACGTCGGTAGACAAGGCAACACGTACCAAGAACTTTTGCACGGTAGATCGAACAGAACCCAATGTATCGGTGCGAGGACGTTCTGCAGACGATGACATTTGGGACAGGATATGCTTGGCGGACCTTCAAAATTGGGCGTAATGAGGACAAGGTGTCTGCACACAAGTACAAGCAGAAGCTCACGCCGACAAACTCCATAAAAGCGAGCCGAGAGTTACAAGGTCACCACTAAATTGTTCTATAGCACGAGATCCTTGAGGGCCCAACCTGGTCGCGCTGTAAGATGATTATCATGGTTGCGTTGGCTCAATATCATAGTCGAAAGAACGGCTTGACATACGTGATAAGTTTGTTAGAAAGCACCAAAGCCGAATCCGTCTTGCAGACCAAGGCCTCCAGCGCCTTCATAATTTCCGCGAGCTCCCCACCACCTTGCTCATTTGTCTGAAGCATTCGAACGAATCGTCAGCTAAGCAGGCTTGAGATCGATGAGATAACTTACGCTGCAGGCGTTCACAACATCGCGCAGGCCCTCAATTGGCAGTGCAAGGAGGCGCACGCACTCGCCAGCTATGACTGCCTTCGCCTGCTCGAGAGTTTCTGCGT
Source organism: Athelia sp. TMB (assembly GCA_014898675.1). Taxonomy (NCBI): domain Eukaryota; kingdom Fungi; phylum Basidiomycota; class Agaricomycetes; order Atheliales; family Atheliaceae; genus Athelia; species Athelia sp. TMB. The sequence continues at coordinate 39,035 of JACXVL010000064.1, forward strand.
GTGCGTCAAGCTCGAATCTTCCTCCAGTGGATGAGTCTAGCCCTGTGTCCGCAACGTCTGGGGGCAAGTCGGATTGTAGGATGTGTGGATCTTGAGGTCAACCATTCGAGTGTTTTTCGTCAGAGCGCTTGCGTTGGAGAAATGTAATGGCAGTGCCTACCTCTGAGGCCACTGCGAACGCTGATGCCCCTAGAAGGCATTCACCAGGTTATGGTAGTTGCTTCGTGTATGCTTTGGAATGGGAGTGAGATCGGTGATGAAGCTTGCAAGAAGGGTGAGCAGCGGGAAGATACTACAGCATATCGAGGGCTGTTGCACTGCTCAATGCAGTATGGAACTCGCGGCAGACGCGTGGCAGAAAGCCTGTTTGTTGGCAAAAGTGTCGACCGGGCTCACGCTGAGTAGTGAGGTCGTGGTTTATGCAAGGTTTGCTGCAGAGCTGTATGACACGCAGCTATGAGGAGATGCAAAAGAGGACATAGTCAATGATTTGTGACTTCTTGTGCGTAGATGTCGATGAAAAGCGTATTACGTAGCCAGCGCTTCCGGACGGCACCTTTCCGTGACGATCTGAGATCGAAAAGCATTCTTGTGAAGTTGTCCTATCATGTCCTGTCGATATCCAGCCTGGTGCTACTCTTACATCGAAATCTTGCACCCCGCCGCGTCCACGATGGGGCACTAGTACTGCTTTCCAAGCAGGTGAAGAAGGAGATCCTCGTGTTGCGCACCTAGCCAGCTTCGCCGCGCGACTGCAGCCGAAAGGGAACTGCATTGTCTCGTTGAGAGGAAGGCGGCCATAATTCACTTCAAGGGCAGCCCAGATAACTTGAAAGCATTTCCGAAGATGCAGCTTCCATCAGCACCACTCTGACGCATCGAACGAGCGCGACAATGCATACTGAGCCGACGAACTCTGTGTGCTAGCATTGTAAGGAATTCCTCTAGGTATGTCCAATCCTCCCCCACTCCCGCGTCGATAATGAAGTAAGTGTATACCCAGCTCGATGCGTCGCTTGTGTGCTTAAGCCCTCCACGTATGACATGACCGTCGCCTCTCCCTTCCCCGTGCGCGCACGAGAAGCACGCATCGCCCGCGGAGAAGCTCGCGCCCCTCAGGGCCCGCAGTCGCGAAGTCCACCTGGCATAAGGCGCACACATATGCATGCAGATGGCGAGGATGGCGAGGGGGACGCTGCAGGACAGCGTCGTGCGCGTGCCCTCGTGCCCCATGCACGCGCACCGATCTCGCACCGCCTGCGCTCGACGTAGTGCCTGCTCTCGCGCACGGACATAAACCACCGGCTGTGCAATGAGTGCACGCATATTCTGCTCGGCGTGCTGCAGCGCACCCTGGACGAGACGAGGAAGGAGCGTAATGCTACATCGCGTTTGAGAAGAAGGTGAAGAAGGAGCACGAGCGCGAGAAGGAACGGGAGCTAGGCATGTGTGGAGGTAGGAATCCAGGCGGAAGAGATGGGGGTGGGAAGGAGGAGATGGAGCGCCGGATTGAGAGGCTGGGAGTGGAGGAACGGGTGGCCGCGGAGCACCTGAAGTAAGCAGAGCGTGAGCAAGAGAAGCTCGACGAGGAGGTGCGTGCGCTGGAGGTGGAGGAGGGGACACTCGAGGAGGAAGAGGCTGAGTGCGTCCATTTTTCCTACTTCTGTCCTTTCTTCCATTAACTTTGAGCATAACATTCACTTACACGCATTTACAGCTTCTGGCGCACCCACACTACCGCCCTCCTCACCGCTACCGCACTCCGCACGCTCGCATCTTTCAGGCGGCATACACAGCAGACGCGGCGACCAGAAAGGCTGGAGCGCACGAACCTATACAACGACGTCTTCTGCATCGGGCACGACGGCGTGTTCGGGACGATAAATGGCGGGGACTGGGGCGCGTCCCGAGTGTTCCTGTGCGTCTCTCACTTTCCGGCTCCATTGCGATTCATTTGAAACTGACTACATACCCTACAGGTCGAGTGGTCCGAGATCCACGCGGCGTGGGGGCAGACGCTCCTCCTCCTCGCGACCATCGCGCGCAAGCTCGAATACACCTTCCCCGCGCACCGGCTCGTGCCGAACGGGTCCTTCTCGCGCATCGAGCAGCTGTCCCCGCCGTCCGTGAAGACGACGCACGAGCTGTACGGCAGCGGCGACCTGCACATCGGGCGCCTGCTGCACAACCGGCGCTTCGAGCGGGCGATGGTCGCGTTCCTCGAGTGCCTGCGCGGCGTGATGGAGTGGGTGCGCGCGCAGGACGCGGGCGTCGATTTTCCGCACCAGTGCGTCCCTTCGTTCTTCTTTCCGGGATAGAGAGAGGGAGAGGCTGACTGATTGGCTGTGGGCAGGATCTTGAAGACCAAGATCGGGAACGTGTCGGTGAAGCTGCAGTTCAGCCAGGAGGATGCGTGGACGCGCGCGCTGCGGCGCGTGCTGCTCGCGCTGGAGATCCTGCTCAAGTGAGCGACGAGCGGGTCGAACGCGTAGGTTGCTGTCGCGGGTTCGCCGCCTTCAGTGCGGGTTGCCAAGGATGGCGGGTCGGCTGCGTGAAGAAGGTTTGGGCATTGCAGGGTCCGACGAGCCAAAGCTGCATTGCAATGTTGACTTGCCAGCGGCGTGTTCTGTGCTTTCGCTATTGGCAGGGACAACAGCATGCGTTTTTGAGGGTGGGCAAGTATCAGTCGACTTTTACTGTTATCTCTGCGAGTATCTGTCTGTTCAGTTCTTACAGGGTGTTCTGTGCATATGAAGACATGAAACTGATTTGACTTTGGGAGCCATCGACATTGAGTATTTCGGCTGGTTCAAATAGTGACAGGTGATGTAGAGTACTGGCCATTCATATTATGACTACCGAATTGACTCACAGACTCGTATATTCTTCACAATAGCATCATATGTGCCCATCCGCCAGAATGCCAAGTGAGATCATCCTCATGCCACAAGCAGCTGCTGCATTGGCACCAGTGCTATTATGAGTTCTGCACGCTGGGACTCACACTGCCATGTCCAGGAGCTATAGCCATGCCTCGACGACGTCGTCGTGAACGATCTCATGACGTCAACCTTTCGCTAGTCCTGGACCTCGACATTATCTTCAGACTCCAGGCGCTCGAACCACAAAAGGCGACCACCATCCTCGGGGATCTGCGCGTGTTCGGAACATTCCATGAACATCCTGAACATTTACATGTTCGCAAATATTACGCGTAAGGAGATCACTTTGTTGTCGCGGTGCCGTGTTGTGTATACGGACGATTTTATGCAGATGGTGAGATTTGCGGATACAGCATTTTGCATATTTACGTGGACAGGCGATTTTTTTCGCGTCCTGTGGCATGGCATTTGTGATAATGAGCGTCTGCTTGCTACATACTCAGACTGGTCACGAGTCTAGTCTGAGGTCTGTTTCCCCCCCTAGTGTGGTCGTCCTCGAGACGCCACACGCAGCGATGCATCTCTCTTGACGCCTGGCGCGCGTTTGTTCTCGAAACACTTGTCGTGCACCTTAGTATCCGTACGTGCCGGCTTTATTTCATGAAACAGACAGCGGACCACTGGCTCTTTAAGTATAATAACACAAATGCTTCCATACTTGTGCAATACTGCCAGAGCCAGAAGCACACAAGAAGCATGAGCATCATGATTATGAAAGGAAGGCAGCGCGAAACCCTCGCTTTTGATACATGATGGTCGATTGATGACTGCCTTGATTTCTAATATCGTGAGTGCCACTGTGCTGAGGGATAGACAATAGATTCGGTTCAAATGAAAGTCACGGTCCCAGCACTTTGTCATCCCCATTCCCGAGAGGAAGCAACCTCTGAGAGGTTTAATTATTGCCAGCTTCGCGCGGCACGTACCTGAGTTTCAAAGCGGCACTTCCTATCCCTTACCTCTCTCGCTGCGCAATACCCAAGTAACCTAACTTCGAAATGGGATCCAGGGCTATCTGTCCATTCCCCGAGATTACATATATATTGTCACTTATATACGACGCCCACGTCACAGGTATACAAATAATTACAACAGGTCAAGGAGGCGGAGGTACACGGTGGCAATACTGTGATACCAAGGATTAGCTATACTCTTGTAAAGACAACAAAATAGACTCACTGGGAAAGCTCAAATGTCATGCGCCGATATGAACATAGTTCGCCCATCGCTGCAATAGTTCCCCCTCATCCCTGGCATTCTTCCACGGTCCCGCATTCTTTTTGATCAGCGAGACTACTTTGTGAAGTGCCTCTGCAGACCTTCGTGGGTCGTTCTCCTGGAACATATGCCGATAGAAAACTTGAGCCACTCTGGGTCCGTCCTCGTCTGCCATCGGCCACAACGTTCCAACAACGCTGCGCACGCCGCAAAACTGCACCGCGGCCGCGAAGTGCAATGCCTCGTCGGGTGTGTCGGTGGTACCGCCTGAAGTTGCACTGTCGCAAGCAGCCAGGAAAGCAAAGTCGGCACGGGGAAGATGAGCGTGGACAAGGTCAGAGAGCGACAGTGGATCGTCCTCCAGCTCGAATGCAGATTGGAAAGGCTGAGAGATATTGAGATGGCCGTGGCAGGCGAAGTGCATCCATCGGTGATGCAATAATTGCTCAAGTGATCCCTCGCGAGTCGCGGGAGCCCTGACCACTGCACAACTCAAAGTTTTTCCGGCTGCTTTCTCGATAACCCTAAGTTCGTCAAAGACCGTTTTCAGTCTCCTATCCGGCTCGTTCCCGCTTCTGGGAGGGTGCCCAGGGTAGACAATAGCAAGAAGTGATAACTTGTTTTCGCTGGAATTGAGAGTGGCAGGAGGCTGCTGATCGTCAACTTTTCTGGCGCTAATGAGGGCGGAAAGGGTGGGTGTGTATGAAATTATGTACTTGACAGGGAGTTCGCCAGCGGCGTGAATCGGGAGAGCGCATAGAGTTGAAGTCGGGCACCACCAGATCCTTGACTTGTCAGGCAGGCCCAGACTTTGTAATTTCTCCAGGACAGGTGCGACCAGCAGCTCCTCCAACTTCTTTAAAATGACCTCCAGGAGTAGGGAGAACCCGTCCCGCCCCCTCCCTCCGAAAAGCTGTTTTGATAGGTCCTGGAACGTGAGGTACGCCGATTGGTTGTTCTCGGGATCCGCAGGCACCGAAATAACAGCGGGTGGATGATCTTTGTGAAGGATGATGGCGTCTGATCGCTGTTGAGCAACGTTCACAATGATAATGGGTCCTTCTGCGGCTGCGCTCCGGAGTTCATTGAATGGTACGGCTTTGAGGAAGTGCTCGAATCCAAACAAGCAACGAATCTCCTCGATGATTTTGTCCCTTTCGGATGAGAGTTGACGCTGCCGTGCCCATCTGGCATCGGAGACTGCCGCAGACTCATTTGCTTTCTCACTCGACAATCTGTTCGAGCCCAGTTGCGAGGATATAGCGAGGGCCTCGAGCTGTTCGCTTGTTGCCTTGAATCGATTCGCCAATGCCGCGTTGACCCGACGCACTGCGTCCACAGGCTCCCTGTAACCACGTATGTTTGAATACAGCATACCGCGTCCCTGTTCAAGCATCTCAATGGCTTTTTCCGGTTGGTTTTGCTGAATTGCATGAGCTGCGGCTGACATGGCGAGGGAAGGGGATAATATGTCGGCACCTAAGGCTTGGCGACGCAGTTCAACGTCGGGGTATACTGCAAGCAATAACTGGAGTAGACCGAGAGCCATATCATAGGCATTCAGGAGCAATGACTGGTTGTGTTTTTCGAGAAGTGTTATCAATCGCAACGCGCAGGTATAGCGGTGTTTGGGAGTGTCAGTGGCATCTTGAGACCCAGACTGCAGCAAATTGACGGCTTCACGGAGGTATTGTGTTATTTTTGACCTTTCAAAGCGAATTCTCAGTGCAGTTGCAAGATTATCGAGGGAGCCGAAACGATCGGGGTGGCCAGCAGGAAGCAGCTCGAGGGCATCGCGGAGGTAGATGATAGCTTGCTCCAAGTCCGCGATTTGACCCAACTGGTCGAAACGGGTCCTCAACATAGTTGCAAGATTGTTGAGGGAGCTGGAGCGATCAGGGTGGCCAACGGGACGCAGCTCGAGTGCTTCATGATAGTAGATGATGGCTTGCTCCAGGTCCGCGATTTGACCCAACTGGGAAAAGCGGGTGCTCAATGCAGCTCCAAGATTGTTAAGAGAGCTAGAGCGATCGGGGTGGCCAACAAGACGCAACTCGAGTGCTTCATGATAGTAGATAATGGCTTGCTCCGAGTCCGCGATTTGACCCAACTGGGAAAAGCAGGTGCTCAACGCAGCTCCAAGGTTGTTGAGGGAGCTGGAGCGATCGGGGTGCCCAGGAGGACACAGCTCGAGTGCACCACGATAGTAGATGATGGCTTGCTTCAAGTCCGCGATTTGACCCAACTGGCCAAAGCGGGCCCTCAACGCATTTGCAAGATTGTTGATGGTGTTTGAGCGATTTGGGTGCCCAGGAGGAACCAGCTCGATGGCATCGCGAAGGTAGATGATGGCTTGCTCCGAGTCCGCGATTTGACCCAACTGGTCAAAGCGGGTGCTCAATGCAAGTCCGAGATTGGTGAGTGACGTGGAGCGATTGGGGTGGCCAGCAGGATGTAGCTCGAGGGCATCGCGGAGATAGATAATAGCTTGCTCCAAGTCCGCGATTTGACCCAACTGGTCATAGCGGGCCCTCAACGCATTTGCAAGATTGTTGAATGACATGGAGCGATCGGGGTGGCCAGCAGGACGTAGCTCGAGGGCCTCGCGGTGGCAGATGATGGCTTGCTCCAAGTCCATGATTTGACCCAATTGGCCAAAGCGGGTCCTGAATGCAAGTCCAAGATTGTTGAATGAGTTGGAGCGATCGGGGTGGCTAGCAGGTCGCAGCTCGAGGGCCTCGCGGTGGTAGATGATGGCTTGCTCGGAGTCCGCGATTTTACCCAACCGGTCATAGCGAGTGCTCAACGCAAGTCCGAGATTGGTGAGTGACGTGGAGCGGTCGGGGTGGCTAGCAGGATGAAGCTCGAGTGCACTCCGATAGTAAATGATGGCTTGCTCCAGGTCCGCGATTTGACCCAACTGGTCAAAACGGGTGCTCAACTCAGTGGCAAGATTGTTGAGGGAATTAGAGCGATTAGGGTGCCCAGCAGGACGCAGCTCGAGTGCACCGTGATAGTAGATGATGGCTTGGTGTAAGTCCGCGATTTGACCCAACTGTTCAAAGCGGGTGCTCAGCACATTTGCAAGATTGTTGAATGACATGGAGCGATCGGGGTGGCTAACAGGATGCAGCTCGAGTGCACCATGATAGTATATGATAGCTTGCTCCAAGTCCGCGATTTGACGCAAGTGGTCGAAGCGGGTGCTCAATGCAAGTCCGAGATTGTTGAGGGACATGGAGCGATTGGGGTGGCCGCCAGGAGTTAGTTCGAGGGCACCGTGATAATAGATGATGGCTTGCTCCAAGTCCGCGATTCGACCCAACTGGTCAAAGCGGCTGCTCAACGCAAGTCCGAGATTGTTGAGGGACACGGAGCGATAGGAGTTCCCAGGAAAAGTCAAATCGAAGGCCATTTTGTAGTGGTCAATTGCTCGGTCGATATCTTCTATCGAATGACTAGTGCCATAGCGAAAGTAGGCATCATTTCCCAATCCGAACTGCATTTCAGCCCCCTCTGTTTTGAGACCAGACAGTGCCAGGGCCTTGTTGAATGTCGAGAAAATAATGGCGAGGCCTTGCGCAGAAATTGATGGATACGAAGGTTGGTCAGAATCACCATTGTGCTCGAGTTCTGAGAGTCGCGAAAGTGAGCCATGGTCGCCCTAATACTGAGAGTATGTACATACCACGAGCGGCCCAGATTGTGACTGCGTCCTCGATGCCAGGTCTGTTCACGGCCTACGCTTACTGTGAGCGAATGACACAAGAAAGCGCTGGTAAATAAAGTAACGCATACCAAGAAATCTTGCAAGGCAGATCGAATAGACCCAACGAGATCAGCGTGGAGGGGTTCTGTAGACAACTGTATTTGGGACAAGATATGCTTGGCGGAGCTTCAAATCAGCGCTTAATGAGGACAAAGTGTCTGCATGAAGGTAGCAGCAGAAGCTCACGCTAACAAATTTCGTAAAAGCAAGCCGAGAGTCGCTAGGTCGGCACCAAATTGTTCTATAGCTCGAGATCCTTGAGTGCCCAACTTGGTCGAGCTGTAAAATGATTATCGTAAACATATTGGCTCAACATCACAGTCGAAACAATGGCTTTACATACGAGATGAGTTCGTTGGATAGCACCACAGCCGAATCCGCCCTGCCAACCAATGCTTCCAGCGCGTTCCGGATGGCCGCGAGCTCCCCACCATCTTGCGTGTGTGTCTAAAACACCCAAGCGAATCGTCAGCCAAGCGGGCTTAAGTTGGACAAGATAACTTACGCTGCAGGCGTTCGCGACATCGAGCAACCCCCCAGTCGGTAGTGCAAGAAGTCGCACGCATCTGTCAGCTATTATTGCTTTTGCATGATCGAGAGCATGTAGAGCCTCTGCGTGTGCTTCAAGCTCGGATCGTTGTCCAGAGGATGAGGCTTGTGGGATAGGTCGGTCATTGGGACGACCATCCAGGTAACTAATGGCAGTGGCAATGCCTAGGACCGCGAGATCTGTGAAGACACCGCCAACGCCGATGTCCCTGGAAGGCATCGCTGGGTTGTGATAGTTTACTTCGTGTATGCTTTAGAATAGAAGTCAGATCGGGGAATGAAGCTTGCGCAAAACATAGGCAAAGGGCAGATATTAATATGTAACTTGTCCAGAGGCCTGTTGCACTGGAAGGTTCAATGCTATGTGATCTGCGCGAACTCGTGGCAGACGTGTGGTAGCCGCTTCGTTGACTCGAGGCGAAAAGTATCGACCGGTCTCATGCTGGGGGTGAGTTCGTGGTTTATGGCAGAGTTGTAGGGCGAACAGCTATGAGGCCTATATGAGGAAGTGTAACTTGAAAGAGGTCCGTTCCTGATAAGTAATGCTACACTGCCATCCTTTGTGAAAATGGCTGTAGCGCGGGACGGCGGAACAGCGGCGCGAGAAGCCTGGCGGTCGACTCAAGAACTCCCACGCTGCGCTAGCATGGTCTCCCTAACTTGAAGGCAGAGCCTGAGACAGACAACGGTTGAACCTGCGTGAACTCCGGATATCGTGTCTGGCCGCTAGCAGAATCATGATGCTAAGTACATAGAGCTATCCACTTGATACTCACCTTGCATCCACGCTAGCCTCATATGCATGCAGTTATCCGAGATGAAACCGCCTTCAGTGACGGCCTCGTTGAATGTTGGAGATAGTTTCGAGATGCAGTATTAGTTCACTGACACTCATCGTCACTGCCAACTTGAATTGGCACTTCTGGGCTCTCTCTCGCTTCGAACGAGTACGATGGTCCAACACATGCCGCGCCGATGCGAATTTGATGAACTTTGGGTACCAGCAATATTGATGCAGTGGAACCCCTCCAGGTATGCACACCTCTTCACCACCCCCTGCTCCGATAGTAAACTGAGTGCATGCCCACTGCCCAGCTCGATGCGTCCCTGGTCTCCGAAGCTCCTCCGCGTGCGAGATGATCGTCGCCTCCCTCCCGCCCACGCGCGCGAAGCACGCACCGACCGCAGAGAAGCTGCCGTGCCTCTAGGCTCCGTAGCCGCGAAGCCCACCTGGCAGAAGGCGCATGCTCTCGCAGACGACAGGGAGATCAAGGGGCACCGGGGGGACGCTGCAGGATGGCTCGTTGGTGATGCTCTAGGACGGCGTCGTGCGCGTGCCGTCGCACGCTATGCACGCACGCTGCAGGCCAGCCAGGAGGACGCGTGGACGCGCGCTGCGGCATGTGCTGCTCGCGCTGAAGATATTGCAATTGGTCTAGTGGGCGCGGACAGTGACGTGTCCCGCGTTCAAGGGTGGGCAGGTGGCCTCGCTGTTACCTTCGTGGGTGTCTATCTCTGTACAGATCTTACAGTGTGTTCCTTGCTTATGAAGATTTGCGATGTCAAGAATTGACTCTGGGAGATCTGCAGTGTCCGCGTTTAGTCCCCTAAAACTGCAAAACACATCCTATAGGCATTAGGAAGGCCTCGGAGTCACCTAGCTGCTACGAGCGCCATGCGGCATATTGATATCGAGCATTTCAACTAGTCAAACAGTGATCCGCAGTCTACAGGCCTTACGACTTGGACCCAGATGCAGTCAGATATGAACATACGTCAGGACGCCAAGTGAGCTTCCTCAGCATGTACCATCCATGCCGTGCTCGCACAGGTGTCGCAATAAAGCTTTGCATTATAAATACAGTCACAAGGTGCGGGCCACTAAGCAGCAGTGACCGTGATCTTCGGCGGCGCCGGCGCTGCATGCCCCCTGTTGCCTCCGCCATCCTCTTCGTCGCTCTCGTCACCTATTCCAAAGAGCTCCTCTCGCTCATCCCACACATCACTTAGGTTGTTGTGGTTCGGTTTGGAGTGTTTGGGCGGTCGCGGTTCGGAAGAGGTGGGCACGTAGTGCGAGGGGAGAAGTTCCCGGTCTTCTTCGCCGTCTGAGTCAGCCTCCATGTCAAGGGGGCGGTACAGGCGGGATATCTGGAAACTATGAGTCAGCGGAAACTTGTGAGACGAGGCTATTTCACGCACCTCTCTTCTATGTCGATAGTATCGCTCTAAGTTGTATGCTATGTATAGGCCTATCGAGGAGCCTAACAAGTTCGCCTGTGGAGTGATTCCGTGAGCTGACAAACGTGTTGGAATAGCCTTGGACTTACCACCACGTCACCAAACTGGAATTCCTTGTACTAGACATCGAAGAGTGAGTAAGATATCGTGTGAACAATATTGAAAGTCACACACAGGAAGTAAAGACTGCACGATCTCGCTTCCAATTCCTCCAAAGAAGAAACAGATGATAGCCGTGAATAATAGGCTCGTGTGCCGCCAGAACCATATTCTTCGAGCCTCCCTGGGAGTAGACCGAGATCAATTGCCATTATGGGGACTAGGTTAGCCGCAGACGTACTCTTCGACGTCGAATATGAAGTAGAACACGCCCGTCGCAAGGCAGAAGCATATGAAGTGCAGCAGTTTGTCGTTGAGCGGGAGCGATCTCGAGAAGTTCGTGAAGCCCAGGAATGCCAGTAGAAGCATCACGCCAAATGTGAAAAGCAGAAACCACTACAAATTTGGATGTGAGTGACGTTGATCGAGTAGAAGCTGTTGCACGCACAGGTCGTATCCGCAGAGGCAGGTCATACTTGGGTATCTCCAGATGGTGTGATTTCATGATTGACTTCGCTGCCCTCCGCGCCATTTTGGACACAGACGGCCGCGAAGCTGGCGACGACGTTGGCAAGCTCGGCATGAAAGACTCGGAGGTGACGGTAAGTACACAGCAATCATCCGAACGGACCGACGCGGCCAACTATGATCAGACCTGCCCTAAAGACAACCCACGTGCTTGAACGCGAGTCTGAGTCCATTTTATTATTAACTTCAACTTTGACTTCAGCACCCTCATAATGGAGAATCCGCACGCCGAAAGGCAAGCCATTCTCCTCGAGCGCATTCTAAAAAACTCTGTAAACGATCTCCCATTACGGATCACAAGTACTGAAGCTGACCAGCTGTAAACCAGTCAAAATGCACAGAGATGATTATGGAACTGAACCACTGTGTCGAGGTACAGCCCATACATCAGATTCCCGCTATGTTGCTTATGCTGAACAGGAAATTTTACGCGCGAACGCCTATGTGAAGACGGCCGCTGATCTTTCTACCAAGTACCGCAAGAACGTGCAGTATCAGTTGGATGCGACCAAATCCCAGGTCACTGAGCTCGAGAGCGAGACTGCCGCGAGCAAGACGTAACATATCGATAGATACTTCAAGCAAACCTGCCTTTGATGGATACATACTGTATATTGTAACATTATTTGGGCCTAGATGCAAGCTCATGACGATGAACACCGATTGTGCTGCAACGTTTCGACTGTGCACTCGTACCGATGTATTCGATGGAGGTGGATGCCAGCGTATATTGTATGCATATCTCGCGAGATCTTGCTCTATATACAATTGTATTATTGTCCATAAATAGGTCGCCTTCGTTGAAGGCTCCGTCCGTGTTCCGTCCAAGTCTATCGAATACGCCCTGCCAACTCTTTAGACACAAAGTGCCAGATATAGTGTGACCAGCCCTCCAGCACGCCAGCGCCGGCCATGATGTGCAGGCAGTCGCCTGATGCGTGCGCGTCGGGGCGCAGCAGCGCCGGGTTATCGATGGGGAGGTAGAAGATGTCTGGGAACGATGCAGACTTCAAGACTTTCTGAAAACACAAAAACGTCAGCTATGATTCCTACAAACAAGCCGCCAGAGCCTACCTCAAATATCTGGTTGTAGTCCTTGATCCAGAACCAGTTGTAGTGCTTCCAGCGGCCGGGCTGGTACACGCGCCACGGCTCGCGGTGGTCCTTGCAGTCCTCGTGCCCGGGGGTGTACGCGCGCACCACGACGCGCCGCGGCCGGCGCCCCGGGCGCGGGTTCGCGCGCCGGTCCGCGTCCAGCAGCGCCTGCACCTCGCGCGCCCACCGCTCCATCGCGTGCTCGAAGAACCCGATCACGCCCGCGATCCCGAACCCCGCGTCGCCGCCCGCGGCCTCGTCGCGGAAGCCGTGCAGCAGCGTCGTCGTCCAGTGCCCGCCCGTGCTCGCGATGAGCGTGCCGTAGTTGCCCGCGGGCGCGGGCGCGGTGAAGAGCGCCATGTACTCCTGCGGGCTCAGGCTCCAGAAGCTCTCCTCGCTGAAGAGCTCGAACGTCGCGTTCGGCGGGTACTTCTCGCGGTGCAAAGCGATGAGCTCGTCCTTGGAGAGGAGGAGGTCGTTGCGGCGGAAGGTGACGAGCGGCGTGTGCTCGATGGAGAAGCCCGCGGGGAGGTTGAAGGACGCGATGAGCGGGGACGCCGGGTTGAGGTACAGGTTCTGCGGCCACGCGCGGTCGAAGTAGGGGTTCTCGGTGTAGTTGGGCGTCGCGCGGACGTGCGGGGACAGCAGGCAGGAGAGGGAGAAGAAGTGGCCCTCCGTGATCGAATCTGCGCGCAACATCGTCAGATCGAATCAACTCTTTAACGAAACAGCACCTACCACCCATCAGCAGCCACCCGCCGTCCTCCACCATGTCGCGCAGCATCTCCGCGCCGTTGAGCGGCCGGGCGTCGCACGCCGCGTCCGGCGCCCACCGCCACGACGTGACCGCCGGCCAGCGGTCCCACTGGCTCTCGGTGTCCGACGCGAGGTGCCAGAAGTACTCGCGGTCGCTCGCGCAGCCCTCGAAGCCCGCGAACTGCAGCGCGTCCCGCCGGTCGGTCATCTGCGTCAGGTTCGTCGGCGCGGGATTGAACTCCCAGTGGCCCGCGTTCCACGCCTGCGGGGCGCAGCTGCCGCGCACGCGCGGCTTCGAGAAGACGGAGAACTTGGGCAGGCTGAACGTGGATGTGGTGGACGATGTGTAGGTGTACACGGCGAGCATGAAGGTGACCAAGGCCACCAGGGTGACCAGTTTCCCGGTGAGCGAGCGTGGGTTCAGCATTAGGCCCATGGCGGGCGATGTATGTCCAGAGACCCGGAGGATAGACCAGGTAGGGTAGGGCAATAGATAGATCAGTACAGGCCAATAACAGGCTCCACGTCAATTTTCAGTGCGCAAGGCGATTTCTGTCGTCCAGAGTCCAGACTGCGCGCTCGTATGCATTCCAAATGAGGTCATTCACTGCCACAGCAGTCGCCACCGCGCCCCATGCTCAAAGCATGATCTAAATACATATACATTAACACCCCAGCCGCACATACACATTCTAGAGTAAATAAGACACCGCACACGCGAGCAGCCCCGCCCCGCCGAGGCCCAGCGCGGCCCAGTTCCACCGCAGATCCTGCCTCCTCCTCTCCGGCGCGGGTGCGGGCGCGGGCGTCCTGCAAAAACACATCAGAGCGGGCCAGGAGAAAAGCAGCAGAGGCATCACAGGCCGATGGATCCCGCGTCGTTCGCGCCGCCGTTGTAGTCCTCGGGCAGGAGCGTCGGCTCGCGGCGCACGCCGCGCTCGCTGCCATGCGCAAGTACAGTCAGTCTAACGTGCACGGGTTAATATTGCAGGAGGGGGACGCACATGTCGTCGACGGCGACCATGAGGTCGTAGTTGATCTCCTGGCTCACGACGGAGTCGAACTTGTACGCCGGGTGCGCGCGCACGAAGTTGCGGATCCACGTCGCGGGCGTCTGCAGCGAGCCTTTACAAGCCAAACATCAGCGCCCGACGCACACGCACACACAGAGCGAAGCACGCACCATTCGCGCGCCGCTCGACGAATTCGAGGTAATTCGCGATCTTCGCGCGCTTTTCGGGCGTGACATCCAGCGTCTCCACGTACGCGCGCACCAAGCCCAGCAGGCCCGGGAACGCCTCGCCCTACCACCCACCCCTAAAGCATCAGCCCGCGCCACGCCCACACACGCACCAGCACGCCGACGCACCTTGCCGCACATGATCTCCTCGAGCGCCATCTCCCCATACTCCTCCTCGACCGGCCCGCGCGCGGGGCCGCCCGCGGGCACCGGCAGCGCGGGGAAGCAGTTGCGCATCTCCGCCTCCTTCCCCGTCTTCCCCCTCTCCGCGCAGTCCGCGCAGTCGGGCGGGGTGCTCGCGCCCGAGGTGGTTGGGGACGCGTGCCCCGGGGGGAGCACGTCCTTCCGGAAGAAGAACTTGTGCGCGCGCGCGGCGCCGCGCTGCTGCGCCCGCTGCATGTTCTCGTCCACCTACCCCCATCAGCCCGCCCATCAGCACCGCGCGAGGGAAAGAGAAGGGGGAGGGGGCAAGCGCACCTTCGAGATCGGCATATAAAAATTGAGGTTAAACGCGAGGATCGCGCGCGTGAGCAGCACGACGAACACGCTGAACGCGGCGTTCTCAAAGTCCGTCATCTGCACCTCCATGCTGCGGAACTCGACGCGCCACCCGATGCGCGAGTTCGGCGGCGGCGGCTTGAAGCGCAGCGTCTGCCAGTTCGTCGACTGCAGGTTCTGCTCACACATCGCGCGTCAGCTTTTCTCTGCAACGGAAACACGAAAGGGGGGAGGAAGAGGAGAAAGGGAGAGGGGGAAAGAGGGAGAGAGGGGAGGGGGCGCACCTCGAAATGATCGCTGCTCGTCGCATCATCCTGGTCCAGGTTCTCGCTGAAGATAACCAGCGGGTCGCGGATGAACAGGTGCGCGACGTGCCGGCTCAGCAGATCATCCAGCCCCGCCTCCCTCAGCCTTGCATAGATCGCCTCGTCATACGGCGAGGCCGTGTCGTTGTACTCGGGCCGGTTGCGCCAGTCCGTCGAGAGGTACATGTCCACGCTGTCGTAGCGCGACTTCGGGATGCGGCGCTCCCCCTCTTTCAGCGGCTGTCCCATTGCAAGTATAAGTGAGCATCATGGGGGAGGAGGGGGGAGGGGGGGGACGCACCGAGAGCCCGCGCTCGCCGGGCGTGCGGTCGTCGACGCTCCCCGCGATGACGTTCCAGCGGCAGTCCACGTCCGCGAGGTACCCGCGCCACACGGGGCTCGCCGCCGTCAGCGCGAGCAGGATCGGGCCGATGGGGATGAGCGCGTCGTACACACGCCGCGCCTCGTCGACGTTGCACGCCTGGAACGTGAGCTGCAGGCAGCAGCAGCCCATCCCGAAGCCCATCGCGTCCATGTAGATGTGGTCCGGCAGCGCCGCGCCGTCCTTCGCCTCTGCGCCGTTAGCGTTAGCTTCGCCACTCAAAATCTTGACTCAAAAGAAAGAAGAACGAAGAACGAGGGAAGACAGAGGGAGGGGGGAGAAGGGAAGGGGAGGGGAAGGGGCGCACCGGAGTCCTCGGGGAAGACGGCGCGGTCCCACGGGATCGTGGGGTCCACGAACGGGCGCGGCGTGCTGCTGTCGACGAAGATCGGGAGGTTGATCGCGACCTTGCTCCCGCGGCGCTCGCGGATGTTCGCGGTGAGCGTCGGGAAGCGCACGTGCGCGTTGGTGATCTCCTGCGGGAGGAAGAGGCTGTGGCTGCTCACCGCGCCGCGCGGGTCCGCGTGCGGCGTCGCGAACACGCCGGGCGCGCCGAGGCGCGGGAAGGAGGTGAGCGTGAGCGGGACCTCGTGCGGCTGGAGGTGCGAGCGCACCAGCGTGCGGCTGCGCGGCGTTAGCATTAACATCAGCATCAGGGTAGGGAAAGAGGCAAAGGGGACGCACCGGTAGCGCATGTTGCACTCGACGGAGAGGAGGTCGGTGATGGCGCCCGTGTACGGCGCGCCGGGCGTGCTCTCGATCATGAAGCGGCCGTACTCGGGGTGGAACGTCGGCACGGCGATCCTGCATGCATCAGCGTCAGCGGGCGGCCGGCGGGGTGGCGGCAACTCGAACTCACTCCTCGGGGCAGCCGGCGGCGATGGTGCCGACGGCGGAGTCGAGCTTCGCGAAGATCTCGGTCTGGCAGAGGGCGAGTGTGGCGTTCCTGGCGGCGCGGTCGAAGGAGACGACCATGTACTCGATCTCGTCGCCCCAGAGGAGGACGTCGCCCTGGCGGTCCTTGAGGCGCTCCCAGGTGTGGAGGAACTGCGTGATGCCGTGGTGGCGGACGTGTTCGGCGTGCTTCTTGGACTCGTCCCAGGTCAGCGCGGTGCCGAGGTACAGGAGCCCCATGGTGTATGGAGTGTATGCGGGAGTGTATGCGTGCGGCGGGTGTGGACAGCTGTGGATTTTTTCATGACGGTAGATATGCAATCCGTGACGGCGGGTGCTTTCAAAGCCGCGTCTTGGTCATCGCGTCACGCTTTGCGCCATGTATCAGCAACATACGTACCAGCTCGGCGCGCGACAGCATCGATGTCTCCCTGATGGAACCCATCGGCGATGTTCAACCGGTCGTCGACGGCCAGACACCTCAGCAGATCGCAGCTCGCCAGCTCCACCTAATGGCTTCTTCACCCGCCCCGCCGGACCGAGCGGTCGATGATATCGATGATACATAGAACGTGCTACACTGCTACTTACCCGCAAAGAATCAGATTAGATGATAGGCTATAGCGGTACGCTTCAGGTCACCTGCCTGCCCAAGCACACGGAATACGCCACAGGGCGCGCAGGCTCCCCGGAACTGAACCTTTTCCAAAGATCGTTCTCAGCAACCCCGCTGATGGCGGCAGGATCCGAGACAGCAATCTACTTGCAGGTAACCTACGCGTTACATCCGCTTTTGAGGAAGATCTTCGGCGCGACCTGCTACTGCCCGCCATCAGCCACTCAGCCCGCAGGACTGTAGTCAACGCCAGGCAAATAGGGCTCACGCAATATCAAGCACCAAGCGGGTTGCGCTGAATATCAGCAATACCAATGCAGATGTCACAGGCGGGCGGTCAGTGAGCTACGCAAGAGCTCGGCGGACAGAAGATGCTCGACGCATGCAATTCCTCATTCGCAAGGAAATGCCCTCTGATAGAGCCTGGTAACCATATTTCACCATGCTGTCGCTCTCGAGTAGCCCTCCAATGCCCCCTCGTGTTATTAGACATGTACACAGCTTTGGCCAAAAAACCGAATGCACCGAGACTCATATTTTGTCAACCTGCTCCTCGTCCCAACCGCTCATAAAGGGGGGCGGCCTGTAAACGCTCGGGACCCCGTCCGTACTGAAGTATATGATTCACGGTCAGATGCATCGCGGCTCGACATCAAAGGCCGCACCTGGACTTGAGCAATTCCATCGCCTGTTCGACCAACGCATTGGCTTCGCTGATGAGCTTAGCCCTGCGCTTCACGTCCGCCTCTCTGAACCCCTCCAACGCCTGCTGCGCAGACCCAATCGCCGCCTCCCATTTATCTGAGCTTGGATTCGCCTGCCCGTCGTTGGCTGTTCTCTCCGCCTCGCGCCTGCGATACGCCTCCGCGCTCGCGACATACCCGCCCAGCAGCACGTCAAACACAACCTCGCATATCGGGCGGAGCGCGCCGATGAAATCGCGGGGCGGCGCGCCCATGGGGATCTGCAGCACCGACCGCAGATCCGCATCGCGCCCGCGCGAGAACGAGGGCGGCGTGGTGCTGCCGTCGAAGGAGAACACCTCGAACGCGTCGCCGTCGCACAGGATCCCGCGCACGGGCACGCGCAGGCCCTTCCGCGCGCTCTCCCGATCCGCGGCTGTTCCAAACGCGTCAACAACGAACATCGTGGTGCATGTGCACGGGGGGGCTGACCGTCGCACGCGGCCACGACGTGCGCAATCGCGCCGAGGCGCTCCTGCGCGAACCCGCTCTCGCGCCGGTACTCGACGAGCAGCACCGGTACGGCGCCGAACGCGGCGAAGCGGTGCTCGCACCCGCCCCCGCCCGCGATGCGCCCTTCAGGAATGCACGCGGGGAAACTCCGATAGGCGCCGTCGAACACGCCGACGAGCCTGCTGAAGATCTGCATAATACATATACAGCGCGCATTGGCTTAGCTCGCTAGGGACTCACGGGGGCGAGGAAGCGCGCGCGCGCGGCGGCGGTGTGGTGCTCCGTCGGCGGCCCGAGCTGCGCCTGCGCCGCGTCGATGTCGCGCACGATCGCCCGGAAGAGCGGCGTGGGGATGCGCGCGCGGGGGAGCGCGGAGAAGGGGATGTCGTGCGCGGCGCGCGCGGGGTCGAGGCCGAGCGGGGGCGCGATGGCTGCGTAGGATGCAGCGCTTGTGCGGGGTTCTGGAAGGAGTTTAGTCCTGCGGGTTTGGGTGGAGATGGGACGGACCGCGCAAGAGCTGCTCCAGCAGCAATTTGTCGAGATCGACGTGGTGCGCGTTCATGATTTGGCGGAACGCGAGGGCGGCGGAGTCGGGGGTCTTGATCGCGGACAGCAGCTCTTCGAGGCTTTCGGTTCGCTGGGAGTCGGCGAGCTCGCGCTCGCGCTTTCGTTTGGTCGCCATTAATATTGGTCGAGGTGAATGAAGATAGGGGGCGCCTGTGGCAATGATTGCGCGACTCGAAAACCGCGTCACGCTTTTGTTATGTAATATATTCCCACCTGTGGTCAAATTCAAATTGATGTTCGAATTCAACGTTCTGCGTTCAAACCGTGTCGAACAATCACATTCAATGCTGGCTCAGTCAGTGCCCACGCCGGATCGAATGTATGTCCAATCCTGATTGAATGCACTGTTGCTACGATGGCCTGTAAGTCTCTGGTGGAGGAGCTGCTGTATAAGTGCCGAAAACGCGATCGCGAGTTGCGACAGCAGAAACGTAGCACTCACCATGACCAGCAATCGACTTCGCATCCAGCTATGCTCGTGTAGCTCTGCCAACATGATTCCGCAACATCATCATGCCTCAAGCTCAGCGCTCGGCTACATAGCTCAACATGAATCCGTTATTCAGTGCTTTTTTGCCCCAGCCAATAGAATTCGAGCAGCTACTGACCATGTGCGGGTCTCTGTGGGTCTGCTGCCGCGAGCGCCGAGGTCGTGTCGACCACACTGCATTCAAGCGCAGTGCTTCATTCACCGATCCCACTTCTAGTCCAACACACACAAAAACAAATCATCAAAATCTGGCGAATGCCTTCTCAGGATGTTGTCGTTGGCAGTACTAGTGTCTTGGGAGATCTCCCAGATGCAGGCAATACCGCTGTTACTACACCCCTCCAGCCTAAGTGCTTTGAAGAAGAATATCAGGATGGCCGACCTAAGGGCTCATCCGCCTTGCCCACAGACTTAGCCGCTGAGCAACCATCCGAACTGGAAGCCTACGTAGAGGCTGTGAAGGCTCTAGAGCAGACCAAGGAAGTCTTAGCTGGCAGATGCGTGCGTCTCCTCACACTGCCAGTCGAGGGGGTGCTCGATGTCGCGCGCGCCTGCAGCGTACGTTCTCGCGTTGATTTCAAGCCCGCCGGGCTCATGATTCTTTTGGATGGTTCAGAACGACCACGGTGACGGGGGCCTCGCGGGAATCCGGAAGGCGCTGGAAGCCTTGGATGGCAGAATGGATTCGGCTTTGGTGCTTTTGGGCGAACTCGTCGCGTATGTAAAGTGTTGACTCGCTATGATATCAAACTAACACAATCAATCATCCTACAGGTCTGCCGAGTCTGACAGACAAGGACCGCCAGCTGCGGGGCAATTCGATGGGGGCACTCTTGGCTCGCTTCTACGAAATTTGTCAGCGTAAGCTTCTGTCTCTACTTTCGTGCTCGCGCATTGTCCTCATTACGCACTGATCTGAAGGTCCACGAAGCATATCTTATCTCAGTTACGGTCGTCTGCCGAAACCCCTCGCGCTGATATCATGGGGTCGATTCAATCCGCTGTGCGAGAGTTCTCGGTATGTGTTTCCTTATTTACTCGTGCTTTCTCTGGCATTCCCTGATAAAAATGTGCAGGCTTTGAACAGATCCGGATTTGAAGACGATGTCGCAATCTGGGCCTCTCGTGGTATGTATTCGCGTTCGATATTGGTGTAATCACGGCTCAACATCCTGACGCTCAGAACTTGAGCGCCATGGTGGTCCAGACCAAAGATCACCTTTGTCAAGTGCTGAAAACGACCCGGTTATCAGCGCATCACAAGTAGGAGAGAGTCCGGCGCCGCCCCCTCCGCATTTCGAGAGCCCTGAACTTCTGGACGAGTCCGAAAGTGCAACAGAGTTGGGAAAGGATGCCTGGGATCAGTATGATATGAATGGTTCGACCGATGTCCTCGACAAAGCAATCGATCACTTCCAGTTAGCTCTGGATTTGTGTCCCCCTGGACACTCCAATCGCTCTCAGTTACTCTATAATCTTGCGAATGCTTTAACCACTCGCTTTGAGCAGTTGGGTCAAATTGGCGACTTGGAGCAAGCAATCAACTACCACCGCTGCGCTTTAGAGCTGCGTCCTTTGGGGCACCCCGAGCACTCCAGTTCCTTCAACAACCTTGCAGATGCACTGAGCTCTCGATTCAAGCAGTCGGGTCAAATCGAGGACTTGGAGCAAGCAATTAGCTACCACCGCCGTGCTCTAGAGCTGTGTCCTCCGGGGCACCGCGATCGCCCCACGTCCCTCGACAATCTAGGAACTGCGTTGAAAACTCGCTTTGAGCAGTTGGGTCAAATAGCAGACTTGGAGGAAGCGATTAGCTACCACCGCCGCGCTTTAGAGTTGTGTCCTCCGGGACACCGCGATCGTTCTAGCTCTCTCGACAATCTCGGGACTGCGTTGAGAATTCGCTTCGGACAGTTCGGTCAAGTCACGGACTTGGAGCAAGCAATCACTTACCATCACGGCGCTCTAGAGCTGTGTCCTCCTGAGCACCCCGATCGCTCCGGTTCCCTCGCCAATCTTGGAAGTGCATTGAAAATCCGTTTTGACCAGTTGGGTCAAGTCGCGGACTTGGAGCAAGCAGTCAGCTGCCACCACGGCGCTCTGGAGTTGTACCCTCCTGGGAATCCCAATCGCCCCAGCTCTCTGAACAATCTTGCAAATGCATTGAAAGCTCGGTATGAACAGTTAGGTCAAATCACGGACTTAGAGCAAGCAATCAGCTGTTACCACGGCGCCGAAGAGTTACTTCCTCCTGGTAACCCCAACAGGTTCGGGTGCCTCGCCAATCTTGCAAATGCGTTGAGCGCTTGCTTTGACCAGCTGGGTCAAATCACGGACTTGGAGGAAGCAGTCGACTATCATCAAGGCGCCCTGGGGCTATGTCCTCCTGGGCACCCCAATCGCTCCAACTGCCTCAACAATCTTGCAAGTGCATTGAAAACTTGCTTTGATCGGTTAGGTCAAATCGAGGACTTGGAGGAATCAATAACGTATCTACGCGGTGCTCTGGAGCTGCGTCCTCTTGGGCACCCCGATCGTTCCATGTCACTCAGTAATCTTGCAAGCACGTTGTGTACTCGTTTTGAGAGTTCAAAAGCACCGGAGGACCTCCGTGAAGCAGTCGATTTGCTGTGGTCCGGAGCTCAAGACACCACTGACACTCCCAAACACCGCTACACCTGCGCATCTCGATTGATACCGCTTCTCGAAGCACACAATCAACCATCGCTATTAGATGCTTATGATATGACTCTCGGACTTCTCCAGTTGCTACTTGCAGTGTACCCCGACGTTGAACTGCGTCGCGAAGCCTTGGGTGCCGACAAGCTATCCCCTTCCCTCGCCATGTCAGCCGCCGCTTATGCCATTGAGCAAAACCAACCCGAAAAAGCCGTCGAAATGCTCGAACAGGGACGCGGCATGCTGTATTCAAACATTCGTGGTTACAGGGAGCCTGTGGAGGCCGTGCGGGTGGCCAATGCGGCATTGGCCGATCGATTCAAGACGACGAGCGAGCAGCTTGAGGCCCTTGCCACATCCTCGCTTCTGGGACCGAACAGATTGTCGAGTGAGAGTCCCGATGAGCCTGCGACGGTTTCCAATGCCAGATGGGCACGGCAGCGTCAACTCTCGTCCGAAAGAGACAAAATCGTGGAGGATATTCGCTGTTTACCGGGATTCGAGCACTTCCTCAAAGCTGTGCCATTCAATATACTCCAGGTTGCAGCCGCAGAAGGACCCATCATCATTGTAAACGTTGCTCAACAGCGGTCAGATGCCATTATCCTCTATCAGCACAACCTGCCGATTGTTCTTCCTCTAGCAGCGGATGGCTGGAACCGTGAAGAAGCATACCTTATGTTCTTGAGCCTGTCACATCGGCTTTTCAAAGGGAGGACCAAGGCCGGGTTCTCCAAACTGCTGGAGAAGTTCATCTTGAAGAAGTTGGCGAAGCTCCTGGTCACACCTGTTCTAGAAAAGTTGGAAGGCATGGGCGTGCCTAAGCAATCAAGGATCTGGTGGTGCCCAACTTCAGCTTTATGCGCTCTCCCGATCCACGCGGCTGGCGAACTCCCTGTTAAGTACATAACTTCATACACGCCCACCCTTTCCGCCCTTATTAGCGCCAGAAAAGTTGATGATCAGCGGCCTCCAGCCACTCTCAATGCAAGTGAAAACGAGCCATCACTCCTTGCTATCGTCTATCCTGGCCATCCACCCAAAACCGAGGACGAACACGATGACAGACTGAAAACGGTCTTCGTCGAATATGGAGTCATAGAAAAAGCTGCGCGAGCCAGCCAGAATCGTGCTGTGGTCCGGGCCCACGCAACTCGCGAGGGAGCACTTGAACAATTACCGTATCACCGATGGATGCACTTCGCCTGTCACGGCCGCCTCAATATCTCTCAACCTTTCCAATCTGCATTCGAGCTGGAGGGCGATCCACTATCGCTCTCTGACCTTGTCCACGCTCATCTCCCCCATGCTGACTTTGCATTTCTGGCCGCTTGCGATAGTGCGACTTCAGGCGGCACCACTAACACACCCGACGAGGCACTACATCTCGCGGCTGCGGTGCAGTTTTGCGGCGTGCGCAGCGTTGTTGGAACACTGTGGCCGATGGCAGATGGGGACGGACCCAGGGTGGCTCAAGTTTTCTATCGGCATATGTTCAAGGAGAATGACCCGCGAAAGTCTGCAGAGGCACTTCAAAAAGTAGTCCAACTCATGAGAAAGAAAGCTGGGCCGTGGAAGAATGCCAAGGATGAAGGGGAAGTACTGCAACGATGGGCGAATTATGTTCATATCGGCGCCTGACATTTGAGGTATTTCGGTAAATATATTTCGCTCCATACAAGAATATAACTAATTCTTTGTACCACAGTGTAGTCATGATGTGAGCGTTTAAGTCGTAACGGGCAATATACAATTTTAGCTTCACCGAAAAACATCCCCGATCTTGTTCTTCACGATTCTGTCCACAGTTAGTCAATCAGTCTCTCTCGCGAAGGGGAAAGCAAATGCGGGACGCACTGGTGCGGAAAATCGACACTCTCGTCTTCCGCACGCATCGACTTCATTACGCCGCGCAGGTACTCGAGGGACGCGACCGTCGTCCGGTGGAAGCGCCGATTGTGCAGGTCGTCACTATCATAGAGCTCGAGCGGTGTGGCAGCGCGCGGCGCTCCCATCGATCTTGTGGATCATGATTCTTGCATATCGCGGTGCACTCTCCCTGATCAGCAACCCACCCAGAGCAGTCCCATTGAGGGACGCATCGTTACGAGTCCAGTCGAATGTCCTATGGATACAGCACGAGCAGCCTACCCGTGATTCTATTCGCCCTGCGCACCCAACATCCGTATATGCAGCACGGCGCTCACGCTGCTCCGTAGGCCTCAAACAGATTGCTCATTCTCCGCCTGGATGACCCCTGCCTACGCGGTACCGCGATGACCTCGGAGTTCGTGCTATGATCTCCTCGCGTGATCTCTACGAATTTGTACGCCACGGCTCAGACGTGCTAGACGGCCTTCCACGTGGTGGACGCCTTTCGCGGGATCGAGCACCCTTAGATTTCAGTTGACGAAAATGTCCGAAGACTAGCAGAAAATCGCGTTGAAGAGGTCTCATCGTCTCGGCGCGGGTGCTGCTCCCGTGATGCGGCAGTGTGTGAGCGCGGGCCAGCAGCTGACCGTAGCCGTGGACGGGTCCACTGTGCTGGGGCCAGCGGTGTGCAGGAGCAGGAGTTTAGTGATACGCACCCGTGCCATATAACTGTGACAGCGCTTGGCAGCGAAGCCAAAGCAGAATGACTGAGCGCGACCACGCGCAGACGACGCAACCAGTATTCGCAGCGCAGGCTGCGCTCGGTGGAATCCATGGCAGCGCCGACCTAGCTATAGCTAGGTGCGCAGCGATGATATCCTTCATCGCCTGTGTGGTAGGAGTTCCGAGTGGTCAAGCTCATAAATGGAATTTCGATCTAGCTTATACGCCGATAGATACCGAAGCGCGGAGCCAGGCGAGGCCAGGCGGCGCTTTTGACCAGCAAAATTATGGCCCTCTCGAGCTCTACATATGCATCTACTAGTTGGGGTTGTATAGCTTTGTCAATGTCATAAACGACATCCCCACTGGGCCTCGCTCCTACTATGAAATTAGCCAATACTTGTTGCCTCAAAGCAGTTACCACGTGTCTGCCGTGTGAGTGAGCCAGCTCTTGAGAGGTTAGGATACTATCGTTGACAGCACCTTTCAAAATGACAGGAAGTTTCAAAACGCCTCAAAACATTTTATTGCTACATCACCTCCGCCTCGATCCCTCTCGTCTTCCTGCTATATTTTTCTATAGCAATGTAGATATATCGTCAATTAAATTCAAGAGTAAAGAGCAAGAATTGGGCAAGATAAAAAATTGGTGAGTCCGGGTCATCTCGTTTAGCCACTGAAAATGGTGATTGTGGGCCTTCGGAAATCTCGCGAAGTATATGGGACTGGCGGTGAATTTTTTTAAGAGTATTAGATGCTAATACACATGCACTGACAACTATCCGAAGGAAATATCTCTACTGGGTACACGGGACGAGAGTGCTCAAGGAAGAGTGCAGGAGAACGTGACGAAGTGTGATGAAATTGAAACTCCGACTAGTGGGCACGTCGTGTCCGTGGCAGAGTTGCCGAAGCGGAGTTTGCGTCGGCATCGTGACTGATGCGTGACGACATTTTGAAACTTCCTGTTTTTGGCACTCTTCTCAGCGGCTTCGTTCCGACACTGCAGCGACCTCGAATTTTCTTCTAGTCAAAAATTCTCCGTATAGAGGAGATCCTACGCAATCGAATGCAAAAATAATCAAGGGAAAATGTGGAGTATTCATGTAGCTATGAAAATAGTTGTGCGGATTTTGAAACTTTATGTCAACGATAGTATCGGTCTTTGCTTGACGTTTACACCTTGATACAAGCTTTTCTCACCGATCTCACTCCCATTCCAAGGCATACACGAGGCAATCCACCATAACATATCTTCTAGGGGCATCGTCATTGGCAGTGTCTTCGGAGGTCTCGCCGTCCTAGGCCTTGTCGTTACCATTGTATTCCTCCAGCTCAAGCGCTCTAACGAAAAGCCCTGGATGGTCTACCTAAGGAGCCATCTGCCCTACCATCCAACTCACCCACAGACTTTGAAGACCAAGGGCCAGATTTATCCACGGGGCAAATATCCAAGCTGGAAGCATACACAGAGGCTCTCGAGCAGACAAAGGAATCCGTAGCTGGCAGATGCGTGCGTCTCCTTACACTACCGATTGATGGGCTGTTTTGTGTTGCGAGCGCCTGCAATGTAAGGTTTCGTATTGATCTCAAGCCCCCTGGCTCACGGTGCCTCTGGATGTTGTTGACAAACGACCAGGATGGTAGGGAGCTCGCGGGCATCCAGAAAGCGATGGAAGCTTTGGATGTCAGGACAGATTCGGCTTTGGTGCTTTTTAGCGGACTCGTCACGTATGTCAAGCTATTGATTCAGTTGTAGCGTTGAACTAACATGACCACGATATTTACCTTGTAGC
Source organism: Athelia sp. TMB (assembly GCA_014898675.1). Lineage (NCBI taxonomy): Eukaryota > Fungi > Basidiomycota > Agaricomycetes > Atheliales > Atheliaceae > Athelia > Athelia sp. TMB. The sequence continues at coordinate 65,487 of JACXVL010000064.1, forward strand.
TCGATCGAATCGGACGCTCAGGGATCTGCGGTTACAGAACAACTCAGTGGCGACCTAGCCACTCTCGGCTCGCTCTTAGAAAATCTGTCAGCGTGAGCTTTCGTCTCTACCTTAGTGTAGACACCCTGTCCTCATTGGCCCTGATTTGAAGGTCTGCCAAGCATATACTGTCCCAATTACAGTCCTTTGTAGAAACCCCTCACGCTGATGTCGTTGGGTCTATTCGATCTGCTGTGCAAGAGTTCTCGGTATGTGCTACCTTATCTACCGATGCTTTATTGTGGTGTTTGCTAATGCTATGCGCAGGCTGTGAACACACCTGGCATCGAGGATGCCGTCGTACTTTGGGCTGCTCGTGGTATGTATTCAATCTCTTTATAAGGGTAACCATGACTTACGTTCGCCACTCTCAGAACTCGAGCACGACGGTGGTCCCGACCAAGTCTCATTTCCGTCAATCCCTGCCCAAGGGTTCGCCACCGTTCCCACTACATCCGACGAGAACCTGGCGCTGTTCTATCCAAATTTTGAGGAGCCCGAATATCAGGATGAGGTCGACATCCAATTTAGATTGGGAGTGGATGCCTACTGTCGCCATGATACTGGTGGTTCGATGGACGATCTCCACGATGCAATTGATCGCTTCAAATTGGCTTTTGATTTGTGTCCTCCTGATCGCCCTGATCGCCTCAGCTCCCTCAATGATCTTGCAAATGCGTTGAGCACTCGCTTCGGCAAGTTGGGCCAAATCGCGGATTTGGAGCAAGCAATCAGCTACCACCACGACGCCTTAGAGCTATACCCCCATGGGCATCCCGATCGCTCCATTTCACTCAACAATCTTGCATCTGCATTGAGCATTCGCTTTGACCAATTGGGTCAAATTACGGACTTGGAACAAGCAATCGACTACTACCACGATGTCCTAGAGTTGCGCCCTCTCGGGCATCCCAAACGCCCCAGCACGCTCAACAACCTCGCAACTGCATTGTGCACCCGCTTTGACCAGTTGGGCCAAATCCTGGACTTGGAACAAGCACTCAGCTACCACCACAGTGCTTTAGAGCTGTGCCCTCCTGAACACCCCGACCGCTCCATGTCACTCAACAACCTTGCATCTGCATTGAGCATCCGGTTCGACCAGTTAGGGCAAATCCCAGACTTGGAACAAGCAATCAGCTACTACCATGACGCTCTGGAGCTGTGTCCTCCTGGGCACTCCGATCGCTCCATGTCACTCACCAATCTCGCAAATGCGTTGAACACTCGCTTCGGCCAGTTAGGTCAAGTCACGGACTTGGAGCGAGCAATCGGCTATCACCGCGGCGCGCTAGAGCTACATCCTCTCGGGCACCCCGATCGCCCTATGTCACTCAACAATCTTGCATCTGCGCTGAAAACTCGATTCGAACAGTTGGGTCAAATCACCGACTTGGAGCAAGCAATCAGCTACCACCGCGACGCTCTAGAGCTGCGTCCTCCTGGGCACCCCAGCCGCTCCAGCTCTCTCAACAATCTTGCATCTGCACTGAGCTCGCGCTTTGAACAGTTGGGTCAAATCACGGACCTGGAGCAGGCAATCAGCTACCACCACAACGCTCTAGAGCTGCGTGTCCCTGGGCACCCCAACCGCTTCAGCTCCCTCAATAATCTTGCCACTGTGTTGAGCATCCGCTTCAACCAGTTGGGGCAAATCGAGGACTTGATGCAAGCGCTTGGCTACCACTACGATGCCCTAGAGTTGTGTCCTCCTGGACACCCCGATCGAGCCTTGTCACTAAACAACCTTGCGAACGCGTTGAGCACTCGCTTCGGCCAGTCGGGTCGAGTGCTGGACTTGGAGCAAGCAATTAACTATTATCGCGATGCTTTAGAGCTGCGTCCTCCTGGACACCCCAAACGCTCCATGTCACTGAATGATATTGCCTCTGCGTTGAGCGCTCGCTTTGAAAAGTTGAGCGCAGCAGACGACCTCCACGAAGCGGCTGATCTGTTGCAGTGCGGGGCTCAAGAAGCCACTGACACTCCTAAACACCGCTATTCCTGCGCGTTTCAATTGATAGCACTTCTCGAAAAACACAACCCGTCATTGCTATTGAATGCCTATAAATTGGCTCTTAGCCTTCTTCAGCTGGTGCTTGCAGTGTACCCTGACGTGGAGCTACGTCGCGAAGCTTTGGGTGCCGACAGATTATCCCCTGCCCTTGCCATGTCAGCCGCAGCCCATGCCATTCAGCAAAACCTGCCCGAAACAGCTATTGAAATGCTTGAACAGGGACGTGGTATGCTGTATTCAAATATACGTGGTTACAGGGAGCCTGTGGACGCGGTGCGGCTGGTCAACGTAACATTGGCGGATCGATTCAAGGCAACAAGCGAACAGCTTGAGGCCCTCGCCACATCCTCGCAGCTGGGCTCGAACAGATTGTTGAGTGAGAAAGCAAATGAGTCCGCGGCGGTCTCCGATGCCAGATGGGCACGGCAGCGTCTACTCTCATCCGAAAGGGACGAAATCATCGAGGAGATTCGTCGCTTGCCTGGATTCGAGCACTTCCTCAAAGCTGTACCATTCAGTGAACTCCGGAGCGCAGCCGCAGAAGGACCCATTATCATTGTGAACGTTGCTCAACAGCGATCAGACGCCATCATCCTTCACAAAGATCATCCACTCGCTGTTGTTTCCATGCCTGCAGATCCCGAGAACCAATCGGCGTACCTCACGTTCCAGGACCTCTCAAAACGGCTTTTCGAAGGGAGGGGGCGTGGCGGGTTTTCCAAACTGCTGGAGAAGGTTATTTTGAAGAAGTTGGAGGAGCTGCTGGTCGCACCTGTCCTGGAGAAATTACAAAGTCTGGGCCTGCCTGACAAATCAAGGATCTGGTGGTGCCCCACTTCAGCTCTATGCGCTCTCCCGATCCACGCCGCTGGCGAACTCCCTGTCAAGTACATAACTTCATACACACCCACCCTTGCCGCCCTCATCAGTGCCAGAAAAGTCGACGATCGGCAGCCTCCTGCCACTCTCAATGCAAGTGAGAGCAAGCCATCACTCCTTGCTATTGTCTATCCCGGCCACCCTCCCAAAGCCGAGGACGAGCACGATGACAGACTAAAAACTGTCTTTGACGAACTTAAAGTTATAGAGAAAGCAGCCAGCAAAACTTTGAATCATGCCTTAGTCAAGGCTCCCGGGACTCGCGAGGGAGCACTCGAACAATTACCCTACCACCGATGGATGCATTTTGCCTGCCACGGGCGTCTCAATATCTCTCAACCTTTCCAATCTGCTTTCGAGCTGGAGGGCGATCCACTATCGCTCTCTGACCTTGTCCATGCTCATCTCCCCCATGCTGACTTCGCCTTCCTGGCTGCTTGCGACAGCGCGACTTCAGGCGGCACCACCGACACACCCGACGAGGCGTTGCACCTGGCGGCCGCGGTGCAGTTTTGCGGCGTGCACAGCGTTGTTGGCACCTTGTGGCCGATGGCAGATGCAGACGGACCGAGGGTGGCTCAAGTTTTCTATCGACATATGTTCCAGGAGGATGACCCACGAAGATCTGCAGAGGCACTTCAAAAAGTAGTCGGGCTGATGAGAAAGAATGCGGGGCCGTGGAAGAATGCCAGGGATGAGGGGGAACTATTGCAGCGATGGGCGAACTATGTTCATATCGGCGCATGACAGTTGGGCCATCTCGGTACGGGCATCATCTCTTGCTATCTAAACAAGAACTCTGCTAACCCCTGGTATACAAGTATAGTTATCGAGCACTTCTACTTCTTTGACTTGTTGTAACTATCCGTGAACTTGGATGTGGGCTCTTGAAAATGACATTCTTCTATCAAAAATCAAATAGCCGTCATGACTTACAATCTAATAGACCTCATTGCGAAGGCAAGAGGGGACTTGCTGCGATCGCAGTCTCTTTTATAATTCACCTCGGACATTCCTTGCTCATGTTATATTGCTTATCCTTACTCGAGTGTTGCAAGCTGAGCCCACTGTAAGTAGTATAGCTAATGGACTATCACCACGCAATAGTTCTTTGAGGTTGGGTGTAGTTTGCTCGAGGCTGATACAAGCCGATTGAACCTGCATGAACTCCGAATTTCGTGCCTAGCGTCAGCTAGCGTCAGAGGCCAGCCCGAGGGAATCCAGAAACATTTTATTACATGCGTGATCAACAGGATGAGGACCCTGCCAGGGGCCAAGTGTGTTCCGAAGTCTGTCCTGCAGCAGATTACAGAAATGTGAGTACAGCTAATAGGTATCAATGTCATAGATATAAATGAGGATAATATATGGCAGCGTATGATATATTGATATGTAAGATTGCGGAACGAATGAGTGCGCGCTATCGTCTCGAGGCTTAGAACATATTAAATGGTTCTGTTGAGGGAACTGGGGGCAGATTGATGAGTGATCCCGCCGAGGGATGAGGTATTTGATGTGTCTCTTCTTCCTCGGTGCCGTGACTCCTGATGGACGGTGCCCGCGAGTTCGCCTCGGAAGGGGGTATGATGAAGAGAGCAGGCGGGCCGGACGGTATCGTGGGGCTAGCCAGTTGTAAGCCCCCGGAAGTTTCAGATTCAAACTGCGATGGCGGCTGCGGCATGTCGTGGTAGATGGGTGTATCCCCAGTGAGAGAAATGTTTATCTCGGAGAGAAGCGACGCTGAGCGCCCGTGGGCATTCACACTCGCATTCAGACTTGAATTTGACACCTGTGGCAGGAGCTCGCGCTGGCCTAATGAGCTGGCGTCGGAAGGGTCCCGTGAGTGCTGTCGGAATAGGGAGGAAAAGGTTACAGGAGAGGGTGGAGGGGAGGCCGATTGGCCATGCGGTAACAGTGCCTCGTGTGAGCCTGAGCGCTGGTGCCCAGATGTGGAATTCGGAGGTGGTGCTGACGCGCCCGCTACTCCTTCATGTTTGCCTCGTGCTTTCCTGTAGAGACGTCGACCTTCCGTGTACAGGCGATGGCCTCCCTCAGACTCCAAGATACTCCAGAGCGGAGCAAGAGCAAACAGCAAGGCGGCGATCTATCCTCACAAGATTCATGAGCGCATGCATTGTCTAGGAGGAAGCCAAACACACCTGCCCAAATCCCCACGTGTCATTTTCTCCGAAAACACAATTCTTTCTGGCCTGCACCTCTGAAGTGACAACCAGCATCAAGCAGATCAGAACCGCGAATCCAAAGACTATGTTGCGCCGTTTGTTGCCCTGCGGATCCCATGCCTTCACAGCACGCGTGAAACGCGAGACCTTTGGCTTCCTGAGGACTTTCTTCGGTTCACGGTTGCCGTTCGCACCAGACGTGCTGCTCAGAACAAGAAGCACGCCAAACAACAGAGTCACTGAGATGGAAAACAGGAGCCAGGATCCCCAAAGGCCGAAGTTGCCATGGTTAATGCGCCCTGCTCGCATGGTCACAAGGAAGAGCACGATGTTTGTCTCTGGGCTGCAGGCCGTCTGGGCGTAGTACGGCGAAGTGAATAAATACGTGGCCCAGGCCCACTGTAAGCTAACCTGGAGGCGAATGTTTGTCACAATGTTCACGTCAAGTAAAGTGCGAGACATACCTGAGAAATCAACGCGAAAGACAGTATAATGCGTGCACGATGACGCTGAGGTTCCGTTGTTTTCACTCGGGGTGGAGTGGCCGCTGAAGTCGTGGGAGGAGTAGGAGTCACCGCTGGTAATGGCAAATGTTGTGGGGCTGGCGTTCTTGTATGTGACTTATGTCCAGGATGGTCCTTATTATCAATCTGCCGCCAAACTGTACATAAAGGTGCCTGAGAAAGCTATCAGCTCTTTGCCGCCCCAAGCGAATCCGCCAAACTCACCACAGCGAGAGATGATATGGAAGAAAATGTGGCTGAACAACCTCAAATCAGTCATATCCTGCTTCGGATAACTGGGAAATAGCGGACCGAAGTTCAATACCAGCGTTGCATGATATAGGGTCAACTGCTGTTGCCTCTTCTGGATGATAGCAGGTACAACCATTGATATGGTTAATAATGTGGATGCCCAGGCTATGCAGAGTCAGGACAGATGCTAGAACAGTATACCAATGCACACCTGCGCTTGGGGATTCATCTGGCGACAAACCTACAAGAAGAGCTGGTAATGACAATACTCAACGCCTGGATCTCGAGCAGGAATTTGCCAACTCACCTGTGAAAATGGCGTTTATGTAGAATGCAACTCGTACACCGACACCTAATTCCCGGTGAGTGTTCTGAACGGTCCTAATCATGGTTTCATTTACCAGCGACATCGGCGTTGGGACATATTCCTAGAATTGATGTGTGTAAGACCAGACGCGAGACTTGTTACGCTCGATCGTTCACTTGCCTAAGCACTTATCCCCACCAATGGCACAATAAACGTTAGCCTCGTTACCCGGAAGTGAGCCGTTGAATGCCGCGAGCAAGGAAGAGTTTAGGCTGGCGTAGGTTGACTGCAGAAATGCGGAGTGAGAAGCGTGATCACACGAGCTATTTCCGATGGACGCACGTTGAACACTAGATCCCATGGCCAGTTTGTGTCACCCGAGCAAGCCATGCCCCTCAGCTGTCGGTAAAGCAGGCGATACTGGTAAAGAAAATGCTCTAGTCAAGTGTATGATTTGAATGGGGCTGGGCTCAAGGTGGTGAAATACAAATGGCACAGTGGTGCGTCCAGGCCCCAGGATGGCACTGCGCCCCTAATTCAAGTTGTCAGTTTCCAGGTACATCCGCGTTATCGTAGATAGCTCCGTGTGACACGATTGCCAGCTTGTAGCAGCTTCCTGTACACTGCTGTAAGTATGCTTTGCAGTGCGATAACAGGCGGCAGTGCAATGAGTGAATGTTGGCGCAGCAGACAACAGCAAACTGTCCGAATGATTATACTTTTCCATGGAAACAGAGGCCTCCGCGAATTAGTGCTTGGCAGGGCCGGCGGGGTAGGGAGGGCACATGTTGTTGCAGATGCCTGGGACTTTGGGGGGAAACACCAGAATTATCATTGAGAGATATGAATGTAGACCACAGGAGATAGATTAGAGTGACGTCCTCGAAGCTAACTTGCAACTGGAAGGGGCGCGATCCGTGACGGTATTAGTATGGCCGGCATCAAAAAGCCCATCAAGGCTTTACGTAAATTTCGAGGATGAAACAAAGGTTCCTCGGATCGCGTCCTCCTGCCAAGGTCGAATGCCATATAACTTAACAAGAACTGGATCTCTGTTTACATAACTGCTTGAGAGCAGGCGCTACCTCGTATCCACATTACTTCGTATCACCATCCTGCAAGGTTAACCACTAAGAAGACCTAAGTACTATCCCAAATCATCTCGTCGTCAGCTTCACTTTAAATTGGCTATGTCTGGCTTTTATATGCCGGTAGCTTCCACCTCGGCCGTACAACTATCTGATGCTGTTGAAATGGACACATTTCGCCAACGCACCAGCACGCACAATACTAGCGCATCAATTAGCGAAAGCCCCACCGCTGCTTCCGCTCCAGGAGCTGGAGAGGATCCTGGTCCTATCCAACGCGCTGCGAAAGAGTGGTATGAAATTCAACAGGAACTACCTCCCCAGATAACTAGAAGGTACCAGGCTCCGAAGTTTCTTGTGATGAACTGGGTGCTTACCTCTTGCCCTTTCAGAAATATCCAGATGATATCGGTCGGTTCGTACCCTCTTGAACAGCTATCTTACTGCTTTCTCTATTTTTGAATCAATTACAGGTGGCGTTATCGGGTAAGTCTTGTCCCGCAACTGTAGAGTTCAATCTTAACATCTGTTTTCAAAACCAGCACCGGTCTGTTCCTTGGTGCGTGATCTTGGCGAAATCTAAGAATTTCTTTAATGCATATAATATAGGAATCGCGACCTCACTGAGTCAAGGTGGACCTGCAGGTATGGTTATTGGATACGTTATCACAGGCACCGTCGTATATGCAGTGGTGGTCGGTGATATTGCCCCACGTCCTCGGAGGTTGCGTTGGCTTAAAATCATCTTCCAGACATCGCTATCTGAAATGGTTTCCTATACCCCCAACGTAGGAGGCCCAATCGGCCTGGCCGACTTGTATGTCGACCGTGCACTTGTAGGTATCTCTTTCTCTCTTCTTATCACAGGTATTTATGACTAAGAACTGTAGGGTTTTGCGATGGGTAAGTCGTCATGCATCAAGTGCAGTGAAACTTGTTGTTTAATTACTTACATTCTCGCCCAGGATGGAATGCTTGGTATCAATGGTTCGTCGGAACCCTATCAAAACGCTCATATAAAGTGACAGCGCTCACATGTCTCTTGTATCTGTGTATCAGGACTATTGTCCTTCCGGCAGAGCTTTCCGCGGCTGTTGTGATTGCGAGCTCCTACCTGGGTGCAAGTCCCAGCCATGAGGACCTCAAAATATTGAACTATACCGTTACAGCGTTTCTGGTCTGTGAATTGTCCCCACCGAGTATCTTAAAAGATCCTCATTCCCACTAGCTTGTCGGGGCAGTGACCATCAACTGTGCAACAAGATATGGTCAATATGAGTATTGGTTTGCCACAGCCAAAGTCTGCACCATCGTCGTGCTTAGTAAGTCTTCTATCGTGCTTTCAGATGCTCTCGGCACTGACTTCATTCAAGTCATCAGCGGAATTATAATCAATAATGTGCCTCTCGAAACATCGAGAATAACACCACCGGAAAATGTTACTTACACTGCAACGGACAGTGGGGACGTGATGAACAGAACGCTAACCTGCATATTGGAGACTTTCCCCACTAATCAATCCAGGACCCACATTGGTTTGAAGTATTACTCTTGCCCGGGCCCCTGGGTGCAGTTTCAAGGTAACGGTGGTACTTAAAATACCTCCCTGGGTCAAGCTTCTGACATATTCAGGGATTCCCGGAGCAAAGGGAAAGTTGCTAGGCATATGGTCGGTGCTCATGCAATCCATATTCTCATACTGCGGTTCAGAGGTGAGCTAAATAGATATTCCAGATAGTCAGAGCTGATATCATGTGAAGATACCCGGTCTAGCTGGTGCTGAGGTGTGTTCTATTTCCAACGCCATATCGCTCACACATGACCGTACTGTACAGGTTGAGAATCCTACCAAGGTCATTGTAGAACCTGTTCCTGCCTGAAGCTTGCTCACCATGTCCTCAGAACATCCCCAGTGCGGTAAAACGCACTTGGGTTCGAATGTACGCGACTTCGATCATGTTACTGTGTTTGACTATTGATATTCTCGCTTTGCGTAGCTTTTTATTTTACGTCCTTGGAGTATACGTTTGCTTGTTCAATCTAGTTGTATCCAGCTGGCGCTCATTATGCACTCGCGCAGATTGCGGGCCTCTTGGTCCCATCCAATCACAAGGATCTGATCACGGGCTCTACGCCCACTGGCGCGCAACTCATCCAATCAAGCCCATTCATCATTGCCATGAAGGCCGCAAAAATCAAGTTTGTGAGTCTCGATGATCCATTTCGTAACTATTGGTCCTGATTTTTCAAAGCTCCCCGAAGTTATAACCGCTTGTTTCCTTATGTCAGCCTGGTCCGCGGCTACTTCTGACAGTGAGGATCGTATGCTCGGCTGGAAAACCTTTCTCATCGTCTTCCAGTTTATATTTCTAGCCGATTCATGTTTTTTCTTGCTAAGAGAGGTGAGTCAGCATGTTTCTTAAATCCCAAGTCCTCTGGGTACTGATTGAGATCGGCAGGTCATGCTCCTAAATGGTTATCGATTCTTATACCTATTGGCTTCAAACCCGAGGAGCCCAACGCGCAAGATACGCGTTCTGTCCCGAATTCATCGGCTGAACCAGTGCCCGACTCCCGCGTCATAGTTCCCATTGCAGGCGTAGCGGTGGCCATGGTGTTCGCGTTTCTAGCCTTCCTTCCCGCGCAAGCACAAACATCGAACGCGCAGCAGGTGCAATCCGTACTTATCATAGCATTTTCGGGAACATTGACGATATCTTAGGTGTTCTTATATGTGACAACCATGACATCGGCGGCTGCAATGCTAAGCTGGATCTCGATCATGTTCACTTATAGTGAGTCAAATCATGGACCATTGGACCGCAACCGATATATCCTCCTTTTGTTATAGTTCGTTGGCATGCAGGTGTTGCTTGGGCTGAGCACGAGGACCCCGATTTCAAGGAGAAAAACCCCGCTCTATATGCGAATCGTTCATTCATGCAACCATATGTGAGCGAATATCATCGCTCACGAAGTCCACTCACGAATAGATGACTCTGCAGCTGGCCTGGTATGCGATAATCATGTGCATCGCAATCATACTTCTGCATGGATGGTGAATTCATAATCTTTGCCTTGTCACTGATATTGACTGTCAGATCAGGGCTGTCTTTACTCTCGGCGCAGTTCGACGAATAGGTGCAGTTTACGCATACTTTGCACTCTTCCTGACAGGTGTCTAATTGAAAATGATAGCTTTCGAACAAGGCGACAAACCGCCGCCGTCCGATTTCATATTCACATTCGTCACGTCTTACCTTCCCATCGTGAGTTGCTCAAAGCTCATTAGATGGTCCCCGTGCTTACGAACTTCAGCCTCTATTTTTGCTCGCGATTTTCGGATATAAGCTGGTGAAGCAGACCAGTTTCGTCGAATTGCATGAAATGGACTTCGAGCGCGGCGAACAGCCACCGGAAATACCGGAGCCAAAACCAAGAAACTGCGTAGAGTGGTTGAAGATGAACTGGTTCTGAAAACTTTGGATCAAGGCACAGGTATCATTCGATCGAGTAGGTTGTAGTATTAATCCAAATCCATATGAGAGGTGAAGATATATATATATATATAATATGCTTGATAAGCTTCCAAGATGCTCGTCATCTATATGTCGATGCATTATCACCACCTATCCATCTCGCTGTTGCTGCGATGCGGAAATTGAAAGGGATAACCGTGTGTCTGCGAAATCCAATTAGAATTATCCACACCAGTGAATGGCATAACTTTACTCGTAGCAATCCTGCACGTCAGCGCCTTCCATCACCACAACGTCGCCCTGTTAATTTATCAGACTAAGGAATTCGACACTCCTGATCAGAAGAATAACTCACATGGCGCAGTATCAATGTCAATGCATTCTCTTTGCCTTCGGCAAGTCGTGCATGTGGTCGGAAATGCATATGCGCTGCGCTGCCCAAAGAAAGCGAGGCTACAACAGGACCCAATCCTCGCTCACTGTCACTGTGGAACTTGAAGAAATGTCAGCCAAATGGTCTCTAGGAACGATTATTGGGCGGCTTACCGCCATTTTCTGTCGTTCCATGTAAGCAGCACTAAGAATTTCGTTGAAATGCGGTTTCGTCTTGAGTGCGGCTTCCGCTCGAGTCCGTATGAGTTCGAGAGCATTATTCACGGCTTGGGCGGTGTCTGAAAAAGGGACAGTATTATCGGTTCCTCCGACGTACTACATCGTGATCAGGATAGGCACGGCAATGTTCAGCGTTACCATACCTGATACGGCTCCCCCGCTAGAACACAATCTTAGCATGCTATCGGATTGAGGGACTGGAGCAACTCACAGTTCTGGGAGAAGTAGTTCGTGAGTAGCGGACCACGGCCTACAACAAGTTAGTTAAATGTGCGACGACCTAGTCATTACTTACATTTATGCTGTATGCATGTTAATCAGCAAACTCGACATGAGAAATACTTGACTCACTGCTCTCATCGGGAATCGGCGAAAAACTAACTTGTCGGCAGTGCCAGCCTCTTTTTGATACTGTTCAAAAATCTCATCCGCCTTGCCATTTGCTAGGACGTTTCCGCGAATAAGGTGAATGTAACCCCTGCACAAATATACACCGGTAAGTATAAACCCAAATCAAGTGAAGTTGTAGATGGCACAAACCGAGAATAAGGCAGTACATATTTGATGTATTCTCCCCTGGACCCTTCAACTTCGTATGTCTCCGAGCGGCATTTGAAGATACCTGAAATCGAGAAATAAATCATTAGCTCCAGATGATATCGGTAATAGATGCACTTGCCCGATTTGCTTCCTATCACATGAGTCGCGCACTGGTCTATTTGCGACCAAAATTCTTTCGGGTTGCGACTTCGACCTGTTGCCGATATTCTGTGCTAATGTAAAGTGTTCATATGAGTTCGAATATTCCAACGCGTCCATTACTTACCTGACAATTTGCGCATTCCCAATACGCCCATACATACCTTTTTCATTGGTTAGGAACCCGCTGGAAAAGTGCGCGGATTTGCTTACCGGCTTGACAGACGGCCGCATTTAGTGCAATGCCAGCCTTTGGTGAAAGCAAACGCAGTTGTTATTGCATCACTGTCAGCTTCCTGTGGCGTTGCAGGGCATATCGACGGCAGAGATTGCGGAAAACCTTTAGGTGGTGCTAATTCCAAAAAGCGCGGGGCATAGTCGAGGTGCAACGGTGGGATGGATCCATCGGCCAATTTCCAAAACGCCCGGCACTGTGGAGAAAGACACATCCAACCCTGTTTGTAGACTTGGGGGGTCTGGATTTTGCATGTTTCGCACTTGATGAAAGTCCCGCTGTCGGGTTTCCTAAAAGCAAGATCAGAACTTCCTACTTCGAATCGTATATGAACGCACAATAAGCTCGGGACCGAGATTTTGACTATTGAGATCATTCAGTTTCGGGAGGCGATTTCAAGTTATCAATACTCACCAGGTATTGGCCGAACAATAGGGCGACCAGTGAGACCTGTACGCGATTGAACCTGCACAGCTACTGCCTCGTCTAGCTCAACCTTTGGCATAGTAGGAGCCACAGGAGCGTTTCCTAAGTCAGAGATTGTCGTTGTTGCATCAGACTTCAGCCACCATGGGTCACCCTGACTTGGACACCACTGAAAACAAAACTTATAGCGAACTGCACCACCCGAGACGTTGGGAAGTGGATGGTATTCCGCTGGATTGATTCCGGTGAGAGATGTCCATACCCGTTCTCGGTAGACGTACCCCAAACGTTTGTAATACAATAGAATCCCAGTACTACATACGCACAGTTTGTCGCGGAGAGATTATACGGGAATAATTTGAACCGGTCATCAGCTATCAGCACGATGGGTCGATTTTGCGAGTAGTTGTTGAGAAGCGCTCTGACGGACTTATCCTGTTCCAGTTGATCAGAAGCTGCTTGGGGAACTAGGCGGCCATCTCGCGAATGTAGGCTTTCATGTTTGCCACCTCTGTATTCCAATCAGTGATGCATTTCGAACAATATGAGCAGTATGACTTGCCCATGAGAGATTATGATTCTTCCGTCATGGGCGAAGACGTCGCGGCTGCAAATGGCCCGAGTGAGCGGAAGGCGGCTGTGTCAAAGAGAGCACTCACATCGAGGCAAATCCCCCAAGTAAATATCCTTTGACAACGTCATTCGAAAAGTATACCCCGCCATGGTAGCTTCTGAACCAATCCAGAGATTCACAGACTTCCTGTCGAGACTGAAGGCTTTTCATGAGAAACTGTCAAGCACATGGGCAAGCAGCTTACCGTAGCCCATATCGGCGGCATCTTGCTCAGCGTCGGCCGACTATCCGCTTCGTGGTCCCGGGCGGTCTGGATCTCCTCGTCAGGCAGGTCCGGGATGTCAGGTGCTGCCGCCGTGTCCTCCGCCCAGTTCGGCAGAGGAGGCGACGGATTCTTCTGCAGCGTGATGGCACTCGCGGCGGCGTCGGTTAAGACCCTATCCAGATGTGTCGACGGCTCTTTCAATCCTTGTTTGCCAGTGTCCTTCCCTCGCGCATTGTAGGTCCTCGGTTTGCGCCGCTTGACCTTCGTCTGAAGATCAGATTGGGGCCGGGGCTGAGAATAGGCAGACGAGGAGTCGGCCTCTACGCGCTGCCGCTTTCCCGAAGCATGAGAAATTGCAGAACCGCTGGGGAGAGCAGTACTACGTCCAAGCTCTGGAGCTCTAGTTGAGGAGGTCGCTGTTGGATCGGCGGTTTGAAGTTTTGGAATTTTCCCGATGAAAGGAAGCTTCTTGGTGTTCTCGGGTGCGCATGTAGTGGCGGCGGCGGCGGCGGCGGCGATCGCAGCAGCTCGTGCGCGGTGCGCAGGATCCATTGTTGGAAGGAGATACAATTTTCCTTTGGGGGAACCTGCGCTCGATTGTTCAAGCGCAGAACGTGGCTTCCATGCTTCTGGGGCGCAGTTGGGTACAGGCTTGGGTGCACGACTAGACGCGGACGATAAGGCCCCTGTAGAAATTGATAGACCTAAATGTCGCTCTGGCTGGCGATAACCCTCGTGATCGACATTCGGTTGTGCAGTAAGCCTCTTGGGAGCTGCTTGGGATACTGTCGTTTGCCGAGCAACCAAAGATGCTTCCTGAGCATTAACATGAACCTCTTCCTTAACGCCAGTCCGACGTCGTTTCTCTGGCGGCGTAGGCAGAGGCGGACTCTGTTTCGTTGGTCGTGATTTGCCTATCTTCGAAGTGCTCTCTTTGGAACGGAAACGACTCTTGGCGGGGATGGGAGAAATTTTCCTTTGCGCTTTGACTGTGATGGTATCAGAAACTGGGAGGCTTTCGAGGCGAGCGGAGCGTTCTGCTTCCGTCTGTCTTCGACGTGTAGAAACCGTGCTGCTGGCAGCAGCAGGAGTGCCAGGAGCCAGCCGACTGGAATGAAGGGCAGGCCCAGATCGCCTTGCAGGAGTTGCGACAGAATCTGCATCGTCTTCAATCTTCTGTCTAATCTGCCTGCTAGCGGACGGCTGTTTTGCGGCTGTGCTAATGGAGAGAGAGGAGGATCTATTTGGTTGAATCCTGCGCTCAAAACTGGGCATGGCGGATACGCTGCGAGAAGAAGACCTTGATTTGGAGAGCTTGGTAGGCAGCGCTGCGCCGCCGGCCTCAGGCTCAAGCGCAGACTCTGTGTCCATGCGACGCAGCCTCTTCATTGGCGCTCGTCCTGCAGGATGCCCGGCAGACGATATAGATGGTGCAGACGGAAGGACGACGTCCGCCAGGTCTTGCGATAACTTCTGCACTCCTTCTCTAGAAGGGAATACGGCAGCAGTGCTAAGACTAAAGTCTCTCGGGGGAGAGGACGGTGGCTCTGAGCTTGTCTCCTGAGGTGGAGATAGGCCGCCTTTGTTCGAAATGACCACCTGCTTATCCTCCGTGCTCAACACACGCTTTCGGGGGGATACATATTGAGAATGGGAGGGCCCTTCTCTCGCAGAACTGATGCGCGCGAGAGCGTCAAGGTCGCGAGATAGTCCAGATTTGGATGCAAAACGCATGTCCGTCTTGACGTCTTCGAATTTGGAGTCGAAATCGAAGGTGTCTGGGTCGTAATCTGGCGATAAACGCATATCGTCGTCGTCTTGTTCTGGTCGGCCATCTCGGCGTAAAGATTGAGCGCCTATTGCCACATCAGTGGAAGGGGATTGGACGCAGGGCGTCCCTTCGAGGCCCATACTGGGTGTGCGCTCCTCAAGCTTGGGGTCATCGAGCAGGTCATAGTCAAAGCCCCTCTTTTTCCTCTCTTGATTCACGAGTACACGTGCTTCCGCGTCCTTCTTTTGCTCCAGCAACCAGAAGACCTTCACCATCATGTCGGCGGTCTCCAAGGTCACCTTCAATTTCAACTTTTGAATCGCGGTGCTTTCTTTCGTGGTGGCGGCAAAAGCCATGTTGAGCCAGGCTTTGATAGACTAAGTGCATAGAAAGATTAGAAACACGTGTAAATCGCGACTCGCGTAATGCACCGCCAGACATACCTCTTTTGAGCCATTGAAGATGTCCAGTGCGACAGGCCTATCAACATCAACCTTTTTACCGCGTCTGGTACGCCCATCTTCGTACTTCCGCGCGACAAAGGGATCGAGGAAAGGTAAGTCCTCAAGCAGTCCTCGGTCATTCCACGAGCTGGGTATTCGCAATCCAGTATGTGGCGACATACGCAAAAGGATATTGTGGTGTCAATCGTCCTCTAACCCGAAGTCGGTGTTGTTGCCAGTGCAGGGATGTGGTGGTGGTGGTGGGAGACGGAGGCCAGGGTATAATTGGTCGCAGGCTTCATGCAATACGCCCGTCAACACAATTCAATTATTATGTCATCCACACAGCAAGGAGTTCTCCACAGCCGTTTTATTATAATGGCGCGGAAGTCTACAGACAGGACAAAGGATACGACTGCGTCTATTTCGAGCCGAGGGCGTATTGAAGGGATTCGTATACATCCGCCTCGATACGAGCTTCAAGCTTGTCCTCCTCTGACCCATTCCCTGCAGCTACCTTCAGTGCCTCTTGCAGATTGGCACGGACGGCCTGTGTGCGTAAGTCAGAAATGGCCAAACGAGCCGCCAAGCAGCACTCACCTCCGCGGAGAAGTCTTCTAAGGGTGCAGCCTCAACGACGTTGATAGTCAATTTGTTGTTGGGGTGCACGGTGGCGAATCCTCCAGAGACTAAATGGCAGGTTAATATCTCTTCGTAGAACACAAAAATTCAAAGGACGCACTGAACCACTTCTTCGAAGCGTTGCTGGCCTCGATGACCTCTAGCACACCAGCCCGCAGAGGCTCCACGGATGCGACGTGGTTGGCGAGAATACCCATGTCGCCAGATGCGGCGGTGACATTCACCTGGACGACCTCTGTCGAAGTGAATATAGCCTATTGTGTTCGAGCCAGCTCAGCTGTTGCGCGCGTTCATAGGCAGGGTTGCTAACAAACCTGGTGGGGGAGGACCAAAGAGAGCTTGATTTTGTCGGCAACCTCTGCATATCCGCGCTTGGACAATGCAAAGGTCGAGGGTGCGCGCCGGGCTGCAGAAGAGACGAGACGGAGGGCAGACATAGAGGAGAGGTGATACTGTTCGTCGGACAGCGAAAGTTTCGTGCAATCCCGGTCTGAAGTCGGAGTTCGGATCCGCTTCTCTCTTAGGTCTGACCCCTGTCTATCTCTGATCAATTCTTGACCTGCTTGACCTTTACAACAGTAATCGCCCTCAGGCGTGAGTTCTGGCAGCTTGACGAAAATGAATATATCATCATCTTTCATTCTTCCCTTATTAGCAATCCTATTCGTGGCCTCAGTTGCGGCCTCTAGTCCGCCACAACAGAACTTTGCTATCAACGTCGACATTCTGAAGTCGAAAACATTCGTGACAGACCCAGGTCTCTGTAATGACGGTACAAAGGTGGGAAAGATATTGGTTATTATCTACGCTGCATCGAGTTAATACCCTTGATCAGCAATATTCAGGTTATCTGCCAGGCTCACCCTTGTTCTTCTGGTTCTTTGAATCTCGGGCCAGTCCCTCGACCGACCCCATCGGCCTGTGGCTCAATGGCGGGCCTGGAAGCAGTTCACTTGGGGGTATGGACCATGTTGGCCCCTGCCATATTGTCCTCGGGGAAGACGGGGTGCCCGTAATGCAGACTCGTGACTGGAGCTGGAATCGCAATCAAAGCATACTCATGATCGATAATGTGCGCGCCGAATTCTTTTCATATCACATCTAGCTGAACAGAGTAGCCTAAAGGCACAGGATTCTCTGCACATCCGTTCCCAGCAGTGGAATCGACATACTTGGCCGCCATCGACCTCTACGAGTTTCTTCAATCATTCATGCGCACATTCCCGCAATACACCGAGCACGAACTCGCATTGAACACTCTAAGCTATGGCGGCCACTACGGTCCCGTCTACTCTGCGTATATCTTGCATCGTAATGCACTTGCGGAAGGGCGTCACTCACTCTTCGGGGACATCTGGGACTCGGAGGCAGGGCAAGGCGAGCGCACAATCATTAACCTACGCTCGCTATCGATAGGCAATGGATGGTTCGGCACAGCTGCACAGATACAATCTTTGATAGATTTCTCTTGCGGAAAAGCTGAAGGAGTTCCAATGCTTTTGACTGAAAACGAATGCGATTGGAGTTACAAGCAATGGCAGAAATGCGAAACCATGCTCACGCAATGCGAGGGCATTCATGTTGGACCAAACTGGTGGGTCTCGAGAACCGCAAGCACCCCACTACATTGCTTATATTTATGCATAGCGCCGCTGCGGGGGGATTTTGTATGAGCGTCGTGAATTTCCACTACTCTGCGCATGGCTACAACCCATACGATTGGCGCACCAAGACGCCATACCCCGAGGATCTTATGAATCGGTTCTACAACAACGCGTCCACGCAGGTCGCTCTTGGCGTGATCTCTGAATTAGGATCCACCTTGGTCAAATGGTCTGCTCAGAGCCAATACGTGCAACTGGAGTTCATGACAAATGGCGACTTCTTTGCGAGAACGGACTATCTCGTGGAAAGAGTATTAAGGAGTGGCATCGATGTGTTGAAGTATGAAGGCTTGGTAGACTGTACGTCCAAACTTGCGCAGTATCTATCTACACCGTACTTATTCTTCCACCAGGGATGTGCAATTTTGTTGGCGTTAGGCATGTGGTGTCACATCTTCCTGGCTACGCTCACCAGGAAGCTTTCAACGCTCTTCAACCTACACCCTGGGCACCATTTGGCATATCTGTGGGAGAGAAAAAGTGCCTTCGTGGTAACAACACTGAGGGACTCTTGTGCTATTTGGAGATTGAAGAAGCAGGACACTACGTTGCGCTTAACAAACCGCGAGAGGCAGCGTGGCTTATCAACAATTGGGTTCACACACGGACTGTAATATAATGACCTAAAATAATTGCACTGTATAATGCAATTCATTTGGCTAGTTATTTGCGTTGCACCTGGCTACTGATTCCAAGGATTGAGAGGAGCAGGTAAAGGCCTTGCTTGGTCATACCTGCGGCCATTATTGGCTGCAGGCATTGTGCCCCCTGGTCTATTCTGCTGCTCTGGCCGTAGCACTGGTACTCTCTGACCCGGTCGCTTGAAATCGACTTTAAAGGATAGCCTCTCAAGGAGAGCAGAAAAGGAAACTCACCATGCTGGCTTGTTGTTTCTGCTTCTGCGCGGAGTAGAAGGAGAAAAGCTCCGCGATTTGCTGCTCGACGGCTCGTCGTTCCTTGTGCAGGCGCCCCACTTCCTGCGCCATGACCACTACCTCACGAGTAAGCTCTTTCTTGAACTGGTCAACATGAGCTTGGGGAGGTGTTAGATATCTCTTATCACGAAAGACACGAGAATAAGTCACCTTGAACTCTGTTTTCGGTGGCCTCTTTCATGGCATCCACAAAACGCAATCTTTCGCCGCGTATCTCATTCGTCAATCCTATACAAATGTCAGCTAGAGCAAAACACCAAGCAATCGAAACTCACTCGTGGAGATGGCCTTGAGCAACTGATCATGCTCCTGGCGCTGTCGATCCATCTTATCCACAATGGCTTCAATAGCTGCGAGATTAATTTCAGTCAGCAATTACGCGGCTCAAACAGAAGATATACTTACTCGCAGAGTTCCTGGCTTCAGCGTTGTGGCGGACATCGTTCTCGACGACATTGGTAAGACTATTCACGGCGACTTGCAAGGTCTCAATATCCTTGTCCCTGTTTTTGCTGTCCACGAGCAAGCGCTTAATGTCACCCATGAGCCCGCTTGGAGGTTGGTTAGGATGGAGGCCCGATTGTGCGCACCCCAAGCCCTCACGAAGCTGTTCCACACCAGATGCAACAATTTGCATCTGGCTGTTATTGCCATCAACAAAAGCCTCCAACCACTGCCGCGTAAGTATTAGCACGAGGACACTACGCCTGATAGGGAAGCGGGGGAATGCATACAGTGTTGAGTTCACTCAAGTATCGAGTAGTGTCCAACTGCTGCTGCGTCTGAGCATCTTGGTGTGCGATTGAGTGCTTGGCCGAGTCCAAGAGACCCTTTAACTGCAAAATATCATGATTAAAGAGGCTGTGGAAATGATTTTGTCGACGAACCTGGGCTGTTTGCTCGAGAGCCTGGGCTTTGAGCACGTCGCGCTCAGCTTGAAGAGAAGGGCTAGCTGCGATTCCACTCCTCGCCCCTTCCACCAGATCCTTCTGTAGACCCAGAAGATCGTCCAACTTTGCCTGAATGGTCGCCAGTTCGGCGGTGGCCGGTGCATTCGTGGCGCTTGGCGAAGTGGGTGCCACGCTACGTATCTCTTTCGTCAAATCATCCTGATGTGCATTCGTGATTTCTTGCAGCTTGTGCATGATGCCTGGAAGCCCGTTGTCCAGTTGGGTTTTCATTGCCTCCAGCCTTTGAACAATCCCCTCTTTTACTGCCCCAGGCTTTGAGTCAAGTAAGCAGTGTATATCGCCTAGCATGGCGTGAAAGTCCGGGACCTGGGGCAATTGAACTTTATCTTCCGTAGGCCGTGTTACAAGGAAAAGTTCCGGAGGTATGTGAGGAAGTTCACGAACGGCCGTGGGCGTAACTTCGCAATCGGATGTCGCTCTTTGAGAGCCAGCGCTTCTCATCGGAGTTTGGTCATCTTCATCGCGGGAGACCGACCGTTCGGAGCCTGCTCTTATGGGGGAAAGCTGCCTCGAACGAGTTGACTTTCTTGACGGCGATGGTGAAGGGCTCCGAGATGGAGAACACCTGGAAGGATCCGACTCGATTTCAGCCAGGCGTTGTTTGACGACAGAAAGGTGGTCGAGTTTTGCCACCGATGGGCTCTTAGATCGCAGCTGCGTGCCATTGGGCGTCAAAAGAGAAGGAGAGGCAGTGCGAGTAGTTGAGCTCGAGCCAAGAAGTGAGCGCCCACGGGGTGTCTCGGGAACGACCATACGAGAAGGAAATGTGGGAGGGGATTGTGCAGGTGGGTCAATTTCAAGCATGGACTGCCGAACAGGAGACATGGAGCATTCAGAGTACATTGAGGATCGAGCGTTGGTCTGATGCGTTGTTGGCGTGCTTCGTGATTGGGTATCTGAGCATGCAGATGATTCAGACGAGGGTGCATACGGCGCCAAATTGGTATTAATCCTGAGATTCTCTGGAGCTTCAAGACGAGGAGAGCATTCTATGGGCGTCGCGATTCTCTTCTGTTCTCGTGCTTGGAGCATGACCTCCCTATCAATGCCAGGTCAGATAGCGCATCACAAGGCAGATAATTTACATGCCATATTTCATCGATCCACTCCGCCCGATCTCGCACCGACGTCGTCGCAAACGCCCCATTAGGAAGACCGTCGAAAACCAACTCAAACAGTTTGATATCTCCCAAAGTGTAGCCAGACGGTAGAAGCGCAAATATATCTGGGCTAATGTTCCCTGTAGGAATGGAGCGTACGTCCGTGCAGAGCGTCAGATCGATAATATGAGTCGATGGGTTGCCCTGCGAGGTGAGCCAGGTGAGCAGAATGTGTTTCTGGTGGAGGTTTGCAGTGCATGAAGTCCACACAGGTAGAACAGGCGCCGTTTGTGTCGTTTCACATTGGAATAGATAGAGTAGAGAACCAGTACGGATAGCATTCGGGGTGATGCATGCAATGCTCGCAGCGGGAAGGTTCCTAGTGATAATCTTGGGAACATCGAGGGTGGCAGATGATGAAGGCGGTGGCGTGTTGAGGCGTATGATATGGGCGGGATCTGTGGGCGGAAGCTGAAATGTGTTCGATTTGTTGGAAGTCTTGCCCTTCCCAAAGACGGAGAGGAAACTGCGGAAGGAATTGCGACTTGGTGAGGGCTTCCTAATCTTCATAATATTTGGATTCTGAGGTGCTTGTGCTTGAGGGGCAGTGGTGCGACTAAACGAGCGCGATGCACGGCTGGGTGCAGCTTCCTCCTCCAATATCTCAAAGCGACTGATCAGCTGTTTTGTGGAACGATTCCGTTGAAGATTGTTAAGACCAGAAGTAGCACTACGAGTGGGAGAGCAATACTCCTCAAAAGGCTCGGGTTCATGCTCTAGAGGCGAACGTGCTCCTGACGACCTCTGTCCATTGGGGCTTTTCGATGGACCGTAGTAGGAAGCTGGCGATAAGGGGTTCACAAATTGGGTATCTAATCTTGGGGGCCTTGAGATTCCATGTTTGGGATATCTGGAGCCACCCATTCCGCTCGGAGGGGGTAGAAGAGAAGAAGGGTCCGTGCTTCTGCCGGCGCTGACCCTGGTGGTTGAACGAGATAGACCATAGGACTGCATGGACGATCCATACCCCGAGCTCGACATGACCTATCGAGTGCGAAAAGAAGGTGGATGTGGATGGCTGACTAGCGTCAGACCTGTACGATACATAGCTGCCAGCCACCTGGCGGCTGAAGATGCGAGGCATGACAGGCAAATCCAGAATGCACAGCGTGAGTGAGTATAGTAGCTGCAAAAATGCCCTGCCCTGCAGTCTTTTGACATATTTGAAGTAGATGGCTGATTAGCATAGATTGTCGAACACACAGGTATGATGGTTTAGGGCATGAAGGCAATTTCATTTTCAGTTGTGAATCGCGATAGTCACAGATCAACCTGTGACCGTCACAGATCAACCTGTGACCGTCACAAAGCAGCATAGATTCCGACAAGCTATTGAATAGACGCTGGCTTGGAATACTCCAATCGCCGTCACTGTGCCATCGTCGTTGTTCGCGCCAACCATGTCTTCCGATAAGCCAGACAAGGTGGGAAGCAACCCAATATCTGCGGGCTATTCCCGTCTAGTGCGCTCTTTGAGCAAAGGAAATCCCTCTACGTTGTCCACTACTGCCCCGGCCGAGTCCCCTCCGCCATCTACATCGGGATCCCCTCAGGCGTCAAGAACCACATCGTCAACATCAGTCGAAACATCAACATCAGGTCTCACGGCAATGGAAAAGTTCAAAAATATGGCAGCGCTGGTAACAACAAAGAAGGAGAAGGAGACGCCAGAGTGGCCGCCGAGCTCGTGGATCAACAATTCCTCGACAGAGGAGAAGCCCCCTCCTGAAGCGGTACCGCTTCCCACAGATACAAACGAATCCAACACTGGGGATAAGGAAGGAGAGGGAGCTACTTCAGAACCCGCCTCCCTCGCACGCCAGATCCAGGCCATGTTGAGCAATATGTCGTCGTCCCTTCCTGCACTGCCGTCCGTCTATTCCTCCACCCCGGTCACCCCGGCCGATATTCCCCCTTCCCCTCTAACACCATCGCCAACACCAGCAACACCGACCGCCAATAATGATACCACGTCCCAACAGACGCCACCACCTCCACCGCCAACACCGGGAATTATAGATTCCAAGCTCGCAGCACTGCTCTCTTCTGCGTCGGTGATGAATGGCTCCATTTCCAAAGGCCGACAAAGTGTATGGACTGCGCTCGAAAGGCTGAGAGCGCCTAAGCCTGCCACATCACCTTCCCCTCCTATTGCGCAGCAGCCCGAAGGGACAGCTGAAGAACCCGAGATTGACGACGACGACAGTTCGGGCGTGATGTTGTACGCACCACTTGTGCCTGATGACCGATCCGAGGTGGAAATCGCGCGCTCCGAGGTATCTTATGTTGACCAGGACGGAGGGGTAGTGGGAAAAGCTGAGGAGGATTGGAATGAACGACGGGAAGTACTGGCAAAGGAAAAATTGGATACCCTGAGGGAACGTAAGCGCGATTCCAAGGAGAAGGAGAAAGAAGAAGTGCAAGCGCAAGAAAATGCCATCAAGAAGGGCAAGGGGAAAGAGCCCAAACCCAAGAAAGTGAGGGAGGTTCGCGTGTGGGTTCCATCGCCCACCCAAATCTCATTCCAAGCGACATGGTGGGGGTTTCGCCTGTAAGTTTA
The DNA here is from genome assembly GCA_014898675.1 of Athelia sp. TMB. Lineage (NCBI taxonomy): Eukaryota > Fungi > Basidiomycota > Agaricomycetes > Atheliales > Atheliaceae > Athelia > Athelia sp. TMB. The sequence continues at coordinate 89,191 of JACXVL010000064.1, forward strand.
TCTCTGCATTTTCGCCATCCTGCTGTTAATTATAGATCTTCTCAGCTATCTCCCGCCACCCGTGCTAGACATTCTCGGTAATAAACAGCTTGTAGTTGCGCAGCGAGCAGCGATGGTCACAACAGCGCTCAAATGGCTGCTCGACCATCTACCCATAAAGCTGTTCCCGCCGCAGTTCCGCCCGATACTCATGGTAGTTAAACGGTTAGGTCCGTACTTGGGATACATTGGGAGCGGGATTGCATGGGGATGGGCTGGAATCAAGGCGTTTGACAAAGGTGCGCATCCCCCTCCTTCCTTTTCTTTCACGAGATTGTTGATGGATAATGATTGCTATTCGGTTCGATGTAGGCAATGGGGTGATTTTGACAGCGACATGGTTGCTGCCCGTGGCACTAATACCAGGGACGTGGGAGGACGGGATGTTCGATCCCCCAGGCCCTTCGGTGCCGCTCTCAGATGCTGAGCAGTCAGGATCGGTTTTACCACCACCCGAGAAGACGGAGATCAAGGATGGAAAAAGTAGCAAGGCGACAGGCAAGTCCCGGTAAGCTCATGCATAATGTATAGTGATTATAGTTTGTACAAATACATGGATGAAATGGCATTGTCACGTACAGTCATAAGCATATATTGGTCTTCCGATGCCGAGCGGTAGCGTGGCTTCGTGCTTGGTAGAATTCATGACAATAATAGAGCTCGTGAGGCACAGGACTTGAAGCCTGGGATGAAGCTAGTTCGTTACTACCACCTCTGTTCCCAGTTTGAAGAACTGTACAATTGGTTTATATCAATTCCTGCTGTAGAAATGGACTGTGATATGCGATCCTGCTAATCGTGATGGGATACTCCACCGTATTGGCGAAGCCAAGTCCTTGCCCGATTTTCCCTGAACCGAGCAGGAGATGCGGGACGGGGTATCCAATCTTGCCACGATCGGAGAAGAAACTCTTCAACCCAGAAGTGAAGGGCTCTCCGGGCCCATCTACCCTCAATGCCTCGAGATTCTGCCAAGGAACCAGTCCGTTGTGGAGGGATGCTGCATGCAACATACAGAATGGATGTGGTGGATCTCGGGATGAGTGCCATTCGGTGTTGGCTGGCTGCAGGATTGCCACATGAGTGATCGCGGGATATGCACGCCATAGTAGACTCATGGTGAAGAGGCTGACGCCGGCCGGCGGAATGCCAAGGCAAAGCTTTCGCAGTGCTGGAAATTCCGCCAATCGATATAAGTTGATCTCTCCGAGTACGATTCCGAGCTCAAATTCAGACACCGAACTGCCCAGTATTTGAATGCAGATTTCCTGTAGTACTGGTGCACGGAATCGCTGAACTATTGCGTGGGAATCTATAGACGTTTGCGTTATGATGCTGATTGTGTGAAGGGTTGGGATGTCGACAACATCAACAGCAGTGGGCCACTGCCACGTGTTCCGTATGTCCAGTTGAAGGTGGAGGAGATGCGGCATATTGTTCAATGCCTGCAGAGGCTGGGTCCAGTCGAGCCTAAAAGCGCCAGTCAAGTCATAATGCAGCGTTTCCAGGGCTGGAAAGTGGGATGTCGGGGCGTTGGTAGTGCACCCAATCAAAAAGAGTTGCTTCAATGCTGGAGCACCACCATCGATCAGGAGCCTGCCCGTAAAAGACGAGCGCATTCTGATCTTTAGGGTGTGGATAAGTGGCATAGAAAGATTAGGATGACTAAGCATCTGAAGGATGCTCGAGTCCTCCCTCTGAGTGGGCGAGGATATGTCCAGTCGCTGGCAGCGCGGCAGGTGAGGCGCGAGCAGCTGGAGAAAGCGAGCTGTGTGCTCGTGAGGATCATGGGGCATCGGTAATATATGGGCATCATCCCAAATTTTTATGGTGACATCGAGAGGCATGCATTTGGATCGCGCCAGATAAGCGGCGATAGGTTCCATGCTGGCTTGCTTCGGTCGCAGCTCAATTTTTCTCCACAGATCAGGTATCCCGAGAGCCGTGTGACGCCAGTGGCGCGACACATGCGATACCAGAATCTCGAATGGAAGAAATTGGTCTTGATGAGTTGACGAATATATCGAGCCAAGCTCGAAGAAGATTTGCAACAGCAGTTCGTGAGGTAGGCGTGATGCGACTGGTATAACCTGTTCCGCGTCCATTCTTGCTACGAGTGAGTCGTGCTCTAATGATCATTGATATAAATGTATATACCTCTCAAACCGGGCGCGAATTTGACTTTAGAGGTCGTGTAAGTCCTGAATCACCAGCGAGCTCTTTGAGTGACTGCTAGATAAGTGCGCCACCCAGCAGGTCGCCAGCCATGAGGAGTTCTGACGAAGATAGATGGATATATCTGCCAGATAGGTGATTATTGGTGATTGTACAAGGAGTTAGTGACAGTGTGACACCGTACATTGTTGAGCGTGATTCAAATTGCGCCAAGCACCGATCTAGGCAATATTTCCTATTCTCATCCACTACTCGAACCTGTGGTCCGCATTCTACAAGTCCACAGCTATTCATGTCAGACCCAATTCCTAACAAGCAACTAAAATACAAAACTCCCTACCAAGCCAAGCTCTCAGGCTCCATATGCGGGTGGACCCCGTGCCAGGTGACAGGTGCTGAGACGCGACTGTCGCGTTGTGCAAGGTGCCAGACTGCTCAATGCGTGTTCAATTTTGCTCGCGCAGCTTGTGGCGATTTACAATTGCATTCAATCTAGGTACTGTGTGAATTCACGCGCTGCATATCCGAGGCGATACAATTACTTATACTTGTTCGACAGAGTCGTGACTGTCAGCGGAAAGCATGGAGTTACCACAAGGTGGGTGCATCCTTTCTCGTATTTCTGATGTATGCTGCACCGTCTTATGCATCTTGTAGCAATTTTGCATCCCGGCGACCACGGACGCAGGGCCGCAGGTCTCATACCCCTCTGCAAATGCCGCTTTGGCCGAAAAGCAGGTCCGTGATTGGTGTTTTCGGCGGTATCGCCACATCATAAATTGGGCTATCTTCAATGCGTACAATCTCAAACACACCCGCGCCCTCTGCGACGACCACGTCTTCTATATGCGTCTTGAGCGGCGCCATTCGAACCCTGCCCCGAAGAACGCTAAGAGTATGTTTAACATCGCAGAGGCAGCGTTACTGACCCGCGGCGAGCTTATGCGCGAGGATTCGGAGGTGTATGCCCGGTTCATGCCGTCCGACATGGATACCGAAGCAAGAGCGACGTTTGGGGAGAAGCGGGCGAAGACGCACCTGTACAATGCGATGCAGACTGTGGACCGGCGTCATGTCTGGACGACATGTGCGTATTGGGACGATGAAGAAATCAGGGAGCGCTCGGAAGGAGGGGAGGGGGATGAAAGCTGGTTGGCCATATTGAAGAGCATCACTGACGGGGGAAAAGAGTGGGAAATCGTCAATGGGAACCCCGCCCGTATCTTGAAGAATTCTCACTTGCTATCTGGGGAACCCTTGTCGCCAAAAACTTCTAAGTACTTGCTTGCCGGTGCTTAGTTTGGTGGGGTGCCAAAACCCCACCCAGGCGAGCAAATCGATGCCTGCTTGGCCCCACTAGCATCATCATCGCACCACACTTCTGTTCGGTTCACCACGACGCGCAGATCTAGACGCGAATCCCCCACGTGATGGTGCACCTGGTGACGCGCCAGCTGGTACGAACATGACGTCAGCCCCTGCATCAGTCCCCACAGCACGAATTATATAAACCATAGACACTTCGTTTCGTTTTACAACTACCATACCATTCCTCCAAAACATCTCGCTTATCAACATGTCTTCTAACCCCATGGACCCCTACGTCGCCAAGGCCACCGACCACCCCACGATTACCCCTCAGGAAAAGATCAAGGCCGTGCACGAGATCATGAAGGCGGTCAAGACCGCCATGCTCACTACCCGTGCAGCAGACGGGCACATGCACTCACGCGCGATGTCCCCCGCTGGTCGTGAGTCGCAGTTGCATCCTTTTTCATGTATTTGAGTTGGTGTTGATGTGTCGAATAGCTATCGAGGACTCTCAGCTGACGCTGTACTTCATTGGCAACAACGTCTCCGAGAAGTTCGATGAGATTGCAAATGACCAGCATGTGAACGTCAGTTTCTCAGACCAGAGTACCACCAACTGGGCAAGTTTCTGCGGAATCGCAAAGGTGTCACAAGATCGCGAGCTCATCAAGAAGCACTGGTCAAAGATGTCCGTCTCAACCTCCCATTCCCCCAGCATTTACTAATCACAATTGGATGTCTAGGACGGCGGCTTGGTTTGGTGACCTCAAGGACGGCGTGCACAAGGGCGACGAAAACGACCCGCGCGTGTCACTCATTGAAGTTGTCCCCGACGAAATCCGATATTGGCTCACGCACTCTGGCTCTATTTCCCAGGGCGCGCAGATAGCCTATGGTGCAGTGACTGGCCACGCAGTCGCACCTGGGGAGTTGAGGACAATCAACAAGGACGAGATCCAGTTGACGCAGGGGTTGAACACAAACTAAGGAAGGACATGTAGCATCAATCACAAGCAATCTGTAGCAATAGCAATGAATGGTTCTGACTCTCAAAGCGCTGTATCGTCGGTGCCTGTACCCACAACTTTGCTGACTGTGCCCATGACCGCGCCTTTCTGCAGCTTCTGCACTTGCTCTCAACGGCATCGACTTCAGTCATTCTGCTTTTCTTGGTATTTCTCCTCGAACCCACGAATTACCTTGAATCCGTTGATTCGACGTTGGCTCAGTCTACAACTCGAAGCACGCCGTGACTGGCTGTCAGCGAACACATAGCGCATTGAAACTCGGGGCTCTCACAAACATCAGCAAATACATATGTCCGTCCATTCTGTATGCTTTTAGGCCTCTCAAACAGGCACGATTACTCTATATGCGCTTCATTCTCCATATCGCCGGTCTTCATTTTTGGTTTGGCAGATCTACATTCTGTAAGCCAATTTGGCATTTCTAGTACCGGCGACTCATTTCTACCATGATAAGGGCACATAGCAGGGCAACATACCCGAGCATATACCCGCACGAGCTGATATCCAGTTGAAACCGGCTTCGGCATATTGGTGGCTCCAGCAAGCGGGTTCTTACTACATAAAGAAGACTCTCTGACACAAGTCACATCGATCGCCCCAACCCAAAGCCTGCTGCTTCGTATTCACAGGTTAGCCCATCTTTCAACTATAGATGAAGGTTTGTGCGGCACTGATGATAAACCCAGCATGCAAGAGAAAGCATGGGCAAAGATCGAGTTCCTCTCGAACGAACTCGGACGTATCGAGATGGCCAGAGTCGACCTCCCCTCCGGACCGCAGCGCTCAGAGCTTGACGCAGAATACATCGCGAAAGCACGCACCCGCAACTCAATTGTGCCTATATCGTCGCTGCCCATCGAACTCTTAATCGAGATTTTCACGATCGGGTCGCGCGTTCCCATTGACCCCAATAACCTGCATGCGAGGTTCGAGGTCCTAGTCTCGCACGTCTGCCACCTATGGCGCGACACCGCGCTGAACACCCCTGTGTTATGGACGCGCGTCCATCGCGCGATGTGCCAGGAGGAAATTGGGTCCATCGCTGCGTATTTGGAACGCTCCAAGGATGTACCCATCGACCTCGCAATCGAGATAGCGAGTGATGACCAAGACTGGGCAATCGAAGAGGCCGAATATGAAGATGATAGCGAACTCGCGCCGGTGTATCAGCTCCTCCGACCCCACATCCACCGCTGCGAGGTCATTCGGATCCGTTCATTCAGCACTCGAGAAGATCGTGATGTTAGACGCTTGTTGATCACAGCGCCCTTCATGCCGTCATTGCGATATCTTTACGTCTCTTCAAACACGGCATATCACGACGAGCCGCATCCCTGGCCGATCTTGGGGGCAGGTGCCCCGTCGCTGAGATGCGTGTCTTTACCAATCTGCGGCATTTTCTTTCTCTCGCCGCCGTGGACCGCAGTGACCACGTTACATCTATCTCTTGCGCTCATTCCATCATCAGCTCAACCTGCTTTGCAGCAGATGCTAAGTCACGAGACGCCGTTCCTGCTCCACCTTTGCCTTGAATATACCCAAGACCTGGACCACACCTTACATGTCAATACAATCACTACATTGTACATTCAACTGTCAGGTTCGGTTTTGGGTTGTAGAGTTTTAAGCATGATCAGCTCTACGTCCTTGTACGAGCTGACCGTGGTTCTGGAATCTGCCAACGACAACGTTGAGGCAGAATTCTTATTGGATTCTGTTCAATTGCTAGCCTTCCCCTCTTTGCGTCGGCTCCGCTTGAGCCCCTCGGCTCAAGGTATCGACTTGATCACGATACGTGCACTCTCCCGTGCACTCCCCTCGCTCACCAATATCACCCTTCTCGATCTCTTCGACATACCGCAGCCCATTCGTATCGAAACATCTCGGAATTTCCTGAGAAATGTAGCCTCATCGCAAGACGGACGTGCCCTCTGGCCTCACTTACAAGAGATGGGCGTGGAAACAACCTTGCCAGCCAGCGACCTGCAGGACTTCTTCACCCGGCGAGCAGGGATAGGTGCTCCAGTGCCTTATCTTCTACTTTTGGAAGAAGACATCCGAACGCAGCAGGACGCTATGGCTTCCATGCAACCCCTCATTACCATTGGCAGAGTCACCCAGGATACACCGTTCCCGCTGCCGGAATGGATCCCCCCTCTCTATGGAAACAAACGTAGCGCGTAATTGCGGTTGGGCTGGGACAGAGCCTGGTATTTTGTGGCTTGCCAAATGCCGGTCTTTCAGATGGAGGGCCGCCTGCGCAGAGATATGGCCTCCGCTCGCAGCGCAGCTGACCTGCCATGCATGGTTCAGTGCATATTAAACTTATATTGTGATCTATTCATTTGAATTGCAGGCTAAAAGAACTTGCTATTAGATGTTCGTTTCCTGCCGATCTAATGTCATCAGATTGCGCTCCTCTATCTATCCCAATGCTCATACCGACCGCCCAAGCTATCTCGAGTCCTAAACCCATCCCTCTAACAACGCAGATCAACCAGTGGCAGTGCTATCTATGCAATCTCCGCTCCTTGGTCAACAGATCCTGAGTCCGGGCGGATAGCAACTTCGATTATGCATACACGGGAATCATTCACATCAGCACCCTCGTCATACCATGCTGATGTTCTGCGATACGAGCAACTTTTAGTACGCGCCACGATTCGCATGGCAGCGAATACGGGTATATGATGCAAAGTCCACTCACGCGTTCGACCAATACTGCGATATTAAGCCGCGATCGACGGACACCTTCGCGGTGCCAATGTAACTGGCACAGTATGTGGAGTCCACATCTGCGAAGCTGATGTTCACATGTGCGTTTTCGGGAAGCTCCTTGAATTTCTCAGAAGCGTTGTTGCCGAAGAAGATGAGACTTGTTTGCGACTCTTCGAACGCTGGGAAGACATTGATATAGCTTCCGAGGCAGACATTGGAGGCATACTCACCAGTGGCCGGAATCATGACTCGCGACTGCACCGTGCCATCCGCGCTACGAGTAGTAAGCGTGGCAGTCTTGGCGGCGCGCACAATCTCGTGAACACTCTTTGTCTTCTGAGTCTTCTGGGGCTGGGCAGACTTTGCCTTGGGGGTCTCGTTGGCCTTGCCTTCGCCCTTCGCCTTCTTCTTCTTATCGCGGTTCAAGAGAGAATATAGGATCATAGTATGCTCAGGCTGTTGGAAGGGGAGGGTGATTGAGTGCTTCTCGTCCGCCTTTAAGTATTTTTATGCAGTGGCGTGCGTTCAAGATGAGATCTGTCAAACAAGCCGATCGGATGTATCATCATGATTTCACACAGTCTTTTTATACATCTGTATGCGTGCGGCTCCGAGCTCGAGATTGCTGTGGACCAAAAAGTAACGTCGTGGATTTAGTATAACATGCGTCCTTGGTGACTGGCTCGGACCTGCTCAGGCACGCAACGGCCGCGCTTATTTCACGCTTATTCAAAGCCTATATCGCGCTTATGTAGCGCTTATATGGCCGACCGTGCTTGAAGCTTGAATGTTGAACATCATGCCAGATATGGTAGTGACGTGGACAGCTGTCATTCGATGATACACTGCGCAGTGGCAATATCAATGACGGCACTCCTTCCGGCTTAAACGGTACTACTTCAACTATCGCAATTCGTTTCTGTATATGATTAATATGCCACGTTTAATAACATTTGCATGTCCTACTGCAAATCAAAACAAGGTAAGAGCTAGTTTTTTTTGTAAATCATCACCTATGCAATGCTTCCAGGCAGCCTGATACTATTCATTGTATGATATGATTATAAGTTTCCCTACAGCCGTATCTGCGAGCCAGCCAGCCGTGTTGTATTTGGCCCCGGTGCCGGCGTTTGGGCACCGGGTCATAATCCAACACGGCTGGCTGGCTCGCAGAGGCGCGCGCGTCCTCGAGGCCTCAAGTGTCAAGCTTCAAACCCCAAGACGAAGTACTATTTATTCATAGTAGAATGAGAGTGCGTCTAACGTTTTATTAAGCCTCTAATCTAGCATTGGTCACGTATAGACACCTCCTGGTAGATAGCATTTGAGTATGCAGGAGTGCACCAGGATCGTGGGATGGAATTAGATAACCCCGACATTCGGCCATGTGACCTTCTGTATGACCACTTTTGATACGCTGCTGAAAAGCTGGAGTGCCACAGGAAGATATCAGGAGAAACGATTTCCAAGAGAGCATATAGTATCCTGTTCCCTCCGTTTTGCATTGGATCTTCTTTTGGCCGCCACGCCCGCCCCTATGACCCCTGCTGGAGTCGCTCAAGCTGCAAGAAAGGAAGAAACAAAGCGAGCAACATTCAAGTGTTCCAATGCTAGAAATCCACCGAGTTCTACTGAAGCAACCAGAAGTCAAGCAAGCTATAAAGGTCGACAGTCGAGGGGAATCATTACGGGACGGCGCTATAATTGGCCAGTATGCAATCCTGGTGGCCGGGTTGCGAAAGGGCCACGGGATTAAAGAGCCAGAGACGTGTTAAAATTACTGCGCCTGGCGGCCGTTCTATGTGTTATTTGTATATAGCGAAATTGCGGGAAAGGACTCCCAATATTCAGGCATTTTTCTGGAGCTTGAGCAAAACTTGATAAGTGGATGTATATTTCATAGGAGGACACGAAGAACGACGATAAAGAAGATCGTACCTTCTAAGTCCTTGCAAGCTTGTATCGATGATTCCATACGTCGAGTGACGCGGGACTTGTAAAGTACAGTCATCTACCTCGGCCTTCCCCCTCGGCGCCGAGCTGATTGGATTCAATCTGCTAATTGGTGGCGCGGCTGGTGTAGCAGACTCAGCATATAAGATGAAGATCTTTTGAGCCTCAAATGCCCACAGATAGTTTGGGAAACATGCCTTCCAAATTCGTCCTTGTCAGTGTATGTTTCCCTTGAAAAGCGCTATATTAATTTGACGACAGGTCACCGGTGGTTCTGGTTTTCTTGCCACGCACATCGTGCAGCAGCTCCTCGGCAAAGGATACAACGTCAAAGCGTCAGAAGTATATATCCATATATATTTGATTGAAGCTGATGCTTTCGCCACAGTTCAGCTCGAGGAGCTAAAGTTGCCGCTTTGCAGGAGAGTTATGCTTCATTCGGCGCGCAATTCGAGGCCGTCAAATTTGCCAGATATTACCGCTGGATCCTTTCCATATATTTTCAGGGATGTGGAGGCTGTGATTCATACCGCCACGCCAAGGCCCATTAACAACAGCCCAGAAAACGTTTTTAAGGTGGAGAATGCACTCTTCCTTAGCAGATAGGGCAAAATTTGACATTCGATAGGGAGCAATTGAAGGAACGTTGAACGTTATCCGCCAGGCAGAGCAAGCTGGCATCAGAAAGATAGTGGCAACGAGCACCATTCTTGCGGTGATGAATCCAAACAATACGTTCGCAGACAAAGGTACGAGCTTCCTCGTCGAGCACTTCTTTGCCCGCGATCCATGATTTCTTCAGACTGGAACCCCATACCGAAGGAGGCAGTTTCCCAGGGTGGTCGTCCGGCCTATATAGCGGGCAAAACATTTGCTGAACGCGCCGTCTGGGATTTCGCAGATGAACATCCGGATGTAGACGTGACCACAAGTAGGTGCCATTTCGGTTTGTTTCGAATATGGATAATTCCTAATCATGATGTCAGTTTGCCCACCCTTCATGTACGGTCCTTTGGCCTTAGGATTTTCGGCCCCAGTCCCGGACTATGGGGCACTTTCGACAGACCTCAATGTCTTTCGACTGCTCAAGCCTGATGGGATATTTCCATCTTTCTCCTCCTATGTTGATGTCCGCGATGTTGCCCGTGCCCATGTCGCTGCCCTGGAGGCCCAGCCACAATCAATACTAGGCCGCAAACGAATCGTCATGTCGTCGCCTCATGGTCTCGACTTGAAAGCCGCGCTCGAAATGATTGCCAGGGAGAGGCCGGAGCTTGAGAATCGTCTCGTTGATCTCGCCAAGATGCCCAAATACGACAGTAATATCATACCGGTGGATCTCAGTAGAGTGGATGAGGTTTTGGGAATATCGCCCGAGAGCTATTTCTCGTGGGAGTCCACCATTTTAGATACAGTGGACTCGCTGATCGCGCTGGAAAAGGAGTGGAAAAGCAAGGGCTTCTCTGTCGAGATCCCGAATTCTGTTTAAATAGAATGATATGATTGAAAGGAACAGAGCGGTGGGCTAACATGCTGCAAGACCCTTTGAAAAACGGAGAAGCTAAGCGCATGATTCCAAGAAAGGCGAGAGAAGTCGGATGTCCAGCGCCTTGATACGCCCTCGCCAAAATGCATCGAGGCGCCGTCGGGAAAGCGATAGGAGAACCCAAGATCAATCTTCAAAAAGTGGTTTAAAGGCCTGACATGAAAGCCATCGTCAGTTCAAAGCGGAATGGAAATGGTAAGAAGCTGCTCGCCCTCGCGCTTGACACGTCTTGTGTTGCCTCCATTTCTATATCTTCGATGACGTCAAGACTGTCGCCCCCAAATGCGCCTGAGTCTTCACCATAGAGATCACCATCGCCGTCAAGGCCCAAGTCTTCTGTGGCAGAGGGACGAGCCGCTTGGGATGGGCGAAAGTCAACTTCCTCTCCCTCATCTTCCAGCATTGCCATCAAGGCTTCTGCGCTATCCATTCCCTCGACGAGCAGCCCACTGTCTCTCATGAGGTCTTCTTCCGCGACGGACAGCTGCGAACTAGGCAGAAACAGCGGTTCTCTCTCCGGCTGCTTCCAATTGCTGACATCATCGACAGACTGAGAGTTCTGAAATTGCGAGGGTGCGCGGAATGGGATGGATGGTGGCGGGGGCATCGAGTCATTCATGCTTGGGCGCAGGCGATTACTCGAAGAGCTTGATGCGAATGCTTGGATATGAGCTGTAGATCCTGGTTCAACGCGCTGGACTGCCTTCATGGGTTTGCGAATCTTGTCCGTCCGCAGAACGCTGGAGCTGCGAGAGTCTGGGCGGTCGCCATCTGGATGAGCTCCCGCGCCGTAGTCATCCTCCTCCGGCTGCCTTGGGCGTTTGAGCCCAACACTGCCTTGCCTGCTGGTGTTGTTCTTCGAGTTGCTGGTGGTGGTTGATTGGCTGGCTGGCATCATTTTGGTGGCAACTTGGCTGGTAGAGATAACGAACAGTGTTTCCGAACTATCACCATCAACATCGATGAACAGCGGCGAGGCGGGGTCTGTGAAACGCATGTCCATTGCGAGACTCATTGACTCAGCATAAGCTATTGTAGCCTATGTACTCTGTATTAGCTTCAGCGACTCCTTAGTTGTGCAAAACTCACGTTGAACTCGCGAAGATGAAATGCTATAGTAATTGGTGGGCAATATACTCGATAAACCTCGAACTCTTCTGCGCTGATCGTCAGCTCTGTCGAAAGTTGTGTCTTTCCTAGGTAACAATGAACAACGGCGGTCTGAGATGCCGATGTGATATACTCACCTTTCAGGTCCAGTGATGTCTCCCAGCTCCGGAGTTGTACCTCATCAGGCCCAAAGTTCCATATCAATTGTGGGTCGCTTTTGGGGCCTTTTGCGGTTGGAAAATGGTCAATCATGTCTTTCACAGTCTTTGCAGCAATAGATAAGTGAGATTCGTTATCTGTATCTGGAACTCCTGGCACAAGCAACCCTGTAGGGGTGTCAAGGCGTAAACGGTGTGTCTTGATAACGCCTTACTCCTTTGTGAGAAATCTGGTGAATGTATATTACATACGAAACTCACCATGTTTACAATGCAATCTTATAATCAGAAGGCTCTCCAAACTATCTCTTGAGTCTTCGTCTTCTTCATCGCCATCCAACGATGAGGGTCCATCCAGGATTGATAGCTCGCATTTCTCCACCGACTTTTCGAAGGTTCTATGCCTCAAAATTGACAGAAGTGACTAGGAATTCGATCTTAGGCCATGTGATCGAGGTGTAGTTCGCCTGCAGAACGCACCTTGGTCAGAAGCTGCCCTGTTACCGGCTGCACATCATCCACATTTTCTGCTCTTTTCGCATTCTTATCACCAATGTGATACCTTGAGAAGAATTGTCTTTCATATTTCACGCGACAATATGCGGATTCAGATGAGTTCGTAGCAGCAAGAGCCATGTAATCCAGAGTCGCGTGGATAGTGAGATTGTCGCCATACTTAGACAAGCAGTTGAGAGCCCGGGTGAAAGCTATCTGAATGAGATTTGTTGTCAATGTGTGTATCAAATCTCCCAGAGAACATTTGTCGAACGTTTTAGGGCATGTGCATCGAGAGTGGCCTGCATAGTCCAAGTTCTGTAGAAGATGATAAATAAAGTACGACCCTGGCGCGCGTGTCGTCACATCGTGACTACATATTCGTGGTATACTGTCACAGCGGCTGCATAAACATGGTCACGATGTACAACCATATATAATTCCATGCACAAGCCTCAAGCAAGCCTCACAAGTCACTCACCCGATTGCTCTTCGATACAATCTGCAACTGAAATTTAAAGCTCGACGTTCTGACTATTACTGAACTACTACAGTGCTCTACTCTACTAGCTGTCTCAGCCTCATCCAAACCATCACGGACAGGCTCGCCTTCGCTAAACGATTAGTGCACCAGTCATTATATTATGTCGAAAGCATCTGCACCCTGGAACCCCATAAAACAAGAGGAGACCTCTCACTGCTCTGCTTGTGG